>JADLZK010006767.1:0-204014 GCA_015847255.1 Hyparrhenia diplandra
AATGTTTCCGATTGTTATGCGTGATCGATCAATGTTGGCTCAAAGGGAAAAAAACGAACTTAAGAAAGTAGAATAATTTTGACACCATATTCACTTTATCAAATCTGTGGCCATGAAACTAGGCTCTTATTATTGGGCAATAAACAAGGCATACATATAACTTGTTTGTGAAACAGACCGAATTGCAAGGAAATGGATCACAGTGCCCTACCCCAGCCAGTCAATAATGCTTACTTTTCTTCTACACATACAACTCGATGATTGATAGATATCCCAGAACTGGCCTTATCTTGTAGTCCTTGAATCCTGAATCAGTGAATATTTTGTGCCATTCTTGCTTATCACGCTCCTTACCCCCAGCTATCACCATCATCAACAAATCGGATTGGACTTGCACTTCGAACATCTCTTTCGAAGGAGATCCAACGACTGTATCTATGATTAACACTTTTCCTCCTGTTGGTTTGCAGGAACATATAGCCTTTCTGCATTGATCCAGGATCTTGACACAATCATCATCATTCCAGTCATGCAGCACATACTGTGGTAAGATTAAGAATCAACCGATTAGGTACTCAGGTTAACATTATGAAAATAGATACTAACAACATTCTGATTGTGATGATTCATTATAAATACATACCTTAAGCATAATGGCATCAGTCGGTGGGATTGAGCTAAACATATCACCTGCAATATAGTCAACCATGCCATCACCCGGCTGTATGTCAGCAATAACAGTTGGGAGGTCCAACACTGAGCACTTGACATGTGAGAAAGCCTTTGCAATGGTCCTTGCTGTGCTACCATCCCCTCCTCCAACATCGAGCAGTGAGCTTATGCCATCAAACACATCACCATATTGGGCCACAACAAAGTCTAGCACAACCCGACTATTAGATCCCGACCCAAAGATTAAAGACTTTTTGTTGAATTGTGGGTCACGCCCCAAGGCACCCCATGGCCTATGCCATGAGCCATCTTGAATGGCATATTAGTAGCCATAGGACCCACCCCATCCTCACCCTTGAACCACTCAGACAAGTATAAGGCTGATGACACATGGTACTTTGTGGTTTGAGAGAGCACAAATGGCCCAAGGCTCCCACACCCATTGATATGGGTGTCATCCAAGAAGGCGTGACAATGGGGTGAGTTGATACATACCCTCCCTAAGGTGGGAGAATCAAAGGAAAGAATACGATACAACAAGAAACCTCATGAGGCGTGGAAGATAGGGCCTTCTATGTTTCGAACTGGGATGCTAGAGAGAATATTGGCTAGAGAGGCACCGCCACCAAAGTTGTGAATAACATTGGGGATGTTGAGTTGAACTGCACACTCAAGTGCCATGGACTTAAGGTAGCTAAAGGTGAGGTTCCAAAGCTCAGCATGCGCTTGTTCAATTTCCAATCTTGAGGAGGCGTCCATGAGCATAATTTTTTGTCACTCTTACCTAGTATATGGATTTGTTTTTGCGAAGTCGTGGTCAAGGGTCTTATTTATAGGCTTGGAGCCTCAGATATCCTCAAACCATGGTGTATTTGGTGAGGATATGGAATTTATTTCACAGCTAATGTTTGTTAGCATGGGTTGGTGAGACTAACTATACCCATTACTACATGACTTGGCAAGGGATTAAAGAATATATTAACCACTGTCCATTTCAGCATGAGTTAGTAAGGGATTATGGAATATATTAACTAGTGTCCATTAAAGGATGAGTTGGCAAGGCATCCTAGTGAGGATATGGAATTTATTTCACAGCTAGTGTTTGTTAGCATGGGTTGGTGAGACTAACTATACCCATTACTACATGACTTGGCAAGGGATTAAAGAATATATTAACCATTGTCCATTTCAGCATGAGTTAGCAAGGGATTATGGAATATATTAACCAGTGTCCATTAAAGGATGAGTTGGCAAGGCATACTAGTGAGGATATGGAATTTATGTCACAGCTAGTGTTTGTTAGCATGGGCTGGTGAGACTAACTATACCCATTACTACATGACTCGGCAAGGGATTAAAGAATATATTAACCATTGTCCATTTCAGCATGAGTTAGCAAGGGATTATGGGATATATTAACCGGTGTCCATTAAAGGATGAGTTGGCAAGGCATACTGAATTCACCAATTAAGATATCTAGTGAGCAAGAGTTGGCAAGGCATATACAAATTCTTATTTGGATTTTCGGTATCCACTAAAACATGATTCTACATTGTGTGCGAGAATTCACCAACTATTGTCCATTAAAAATGAATTGATGACACATACAACAATTCACTAGCTAATGTCTATTAGAGAATGAGTTGGAAATTCATGCAAAAATTCACCAACCAACGAAAACATGAGTTTGCAAGCCATGTAGGAATTCACCTACCAATGTTCATTTTAAAATGAGTTGGTGAGACATGGAAAAACAAGAGTTCACCAACTATTTTCCATTAGAACTCTAGTTGGAAGATATCCACTATTAGTGCATGAGTTGGCAAGGCATATACAAAATCCATTGATCGGTATCCACTAAAACATGTTTCTACATTAGGTGTGAGAATTCACCAACTACTGTCCATTGAAAAATGAATTGATGACACATACAACAATTCACTAGCTAATGTCCACTAGAGAATGAGTTGGAAATTCATGCGAAAAATTTACTAACCAATGAAACATGAGTTTGCAAGGCATGTAGGAATTTACCTACCAATGTTCATTAAAATGAGTTGGTGAGACATGCAAAACAAGATTTCACCAACTATTTTCCATTAGAACTCTAGTTGGCAAGGCATCCAAGAATTCACCGAATAGTATCCAATGAAGCATGACTTGGGAAGGCATATAAGAATACACCGATTGCTACTCGTCAAAGCATGACTTGGTGTTGATGCTCACTAAACCCAAATTTTGACCATCACTATCTCAAAAATTTGTGATTGATATAGCATCCTCATGAAATTTAATATTCAAATAAATTTCAAATTTCAATATTAAGAGATAACCTCTGTGGAGGCATGAGCAAAATATGAGGCAATGTGCCCACAAGGGGGGGTCGTCGAGCCTCTATTGACGGTAGTTAACAACCATTATAAACCATCGACAAAAAATGGATAAGGCCATGGATAATCGCCAACACTAGTTTTGGGGTTAAACTAACAAAATTCCATGAGTTTTGGCGAATACGTGTTTCTATAGGGTTTATCCAAAAAAGCGCCAAAGGAGGGCCTAATCTTTAGAATTAAGCGTGTATCCCACACGGGCATCAACACTAGAAGGCGTAGAAGACATCAGGAGGCAACCCACTCGTGAGAGCTTCATAAGGCTCTAGAAGGGGTCGACTAGCCCCACCATTAGGCCGCTCGACCTAGGGCCCTACTGTTGGCCTCCATCTTTATATGTCGGTTCGTGCTAGACTTTGTTTAGTATAAACCAATATTTTTTAATGCTATTAGTATTCTTGTATTCCAAACACTCGTTTCTACTAAACCACATGTTATCTTCCTTTGTTTTACATCTCTATCCTATTCTTATTCCTATATTTTGTATTCCTTTGTTCCAAAAAACGGACCTAAATGCCACTAAAATACAATCGAATTGACACAACCATCGAAGTTTTTATTAGGTAAAAGCACCGATTCCTTGGTCAAACTTAATAACAAGTTAACAACATATAGTTAAACCTTTAAAAGGACCTATATAGATTTTGCTTCTACGACTCCACATTGCCTGCAACAACACTTTCATTTGCTTATTAGTTTAATATTCGCTTTGTCCTATATTTTAAGTTATTTCAACTTTTTTGACCGTCAAAGCATATTAACTTTGACCTAATTTATATAATAAAATAAATAAAAAGTTGAATTACTTATAATTTAGAATGGTGGGCATAATAGTTTAGATTTTTTTTTGTGTTGTTTTTTATCGAACTCAAGTGGGGAAACCCCAACCCATAAGGACCCGTCTTCACTCCCACGGGGAGTCAAACCTAGGCCTATTGGATTGGATACTAAGTAGATGCTCTAACCAGTAGGCTAGAGGATTTTTCGTGTTTTTTTGTTTGCGTTGTTATCTAGTCGATATTAACTTAGGTGTAAGAATTGAAGATATAGTGCGAGTGGTAACATCATTAAGTTAAAGCAACTTTAAGAGACTCTCTAAATCCTTTCTAAATACTAGAAATAGAATTTTAGTGAAAAATTATACTGCAAACTTCTTTAAATGGTTATATATCTCTATCTTCTATCTCAAATTTCTTGCTAGCCAAAAATAGAAGACGAGAATGACTCTAGAGTCAGATTTCTTGCTAGCCAAAAATGGAAGACAAGAATGACTTTCTAGTGTGTGCACAATATATAAAACCAGTTGGAGAGCGAAAAAGATACAGAAATTTATTTTTTTTTTTGCATTTGATTTAAAAATTGAGATGTAGAAAGACTCTTGGAGATGCTTTTACACACTCTCTTTTTCCTTGACATAGGAAGTCGGGCACTCTTAATAAGTTTTTAAAAAAATTTAATCTTTTAGAAATCTTAATATTTTCCTATTTTATTTTAATTTTAAATCATTTTAGTCACCCTAACACGCGGCACGTTCCACTTTATATGCATTGACGCGGTATTTGCAGTGCTAGACCAAGATTTACACTACAATTTTTTCACGTGGAAACCACATCGTCACGCAGTGCAGGGATGGATTGGGCGGCGGTGACAAGTGGACGGCATGCTTGGCGGCGGCGGCCGAAAAGAGGATGAAGAATGGCATCGGCGTCGAGGTAGAGGCACGTACGGCAGCACTTGAAGGCAAAGACACGTGCGTATCGTCGGAACGGCGGCGTAGAGATGGAGGCGGGGACGAACGACGGCGGTGGCGGTGGATTGGCGCTGTATTTGCACGCACGGGTGGTGGCGACGGCGCGACGCGCTAGGTAGAGAGAGGGCGAGAGCTCGAAAGCTGAAAGCTGAGGGTTTTACCCCTTATTATTTTCTCGATTGATTCAACTAATTATAAGTCCCTTATATTTATAGTCCGAGGAGGACTTGCATCTAAAAAAATCACCGATTGGATTTCCTATTTTATTTCCTAAATAACTATTTCTTAACGACGAAGTAAATGATGACGAGGTGGGGTAAGGCGGCGGCGGCGACTGTGCCCGCCCATTGCAGGTGTCATGACCCAGAAGTGGGCCAGCCCGGGAAGGGCTAAAAAGGGCCCGACGCGACGGCCGCCGCCGCCCACGAGGGGGGGGGCGGCGCAGGGCGGGCGGGAGGGCCGGCGCCCCTGCCGCCGCCGCCTCCCCTCCTTCCGTCCGTGTCCGATTCTGCTTAGATCTTTAAGTTAGGATTATCTTAGGACTTTTGGTGTGTAAAAGGGAATATTCCAATCTATAAGGAAGGCTCTTATTAGGAAATAAATAAATATTGCTTGTAAAAGGTATTCCAATCGTATAAGGAAACCTTATAGAGAGATTGCTTAGATTACAAGTCCCACTAGCCAGGGCTATATAAGCAGAGGCATGTAATCTCTTTGGGGATAAGCAAGAAATAACAAATAGTACCTATCTCTCTCTCTCTCTCTCTCTCTCTCTCTCTCTCTCTCTCTCTCTCGCGCGCGCGCCGCGCGCCCCGCCCACGCGCGCCGCCACCCCGCGCCCCTCCCCCCGCTGCCGCTGCCGCCGCCGCCCGCCAGCGCCGCGCGCCGCGCCCCCCTCCGTCCTCACCACGGCTCCTCCCCTCCTCGCGGTTGCTCGTGCCGCCGCTCGTCGCCGCCGACGAGACTGCTGAGCCACCTACGCCACCGCCGGAGCTCCAACGATCGGCGAACGCGTGTCAATTCCGGCCCAATCTGGCCGGAATCGGCAGCTAGTATCCGGAGACCGGGGCGATTCCCACCACCCATGGCTTCCGAGATGAGGGAGTTCACCGCAGCGCTGAAGGCGCTCCTCGACGACAACTGCGTCAAGATCAGCCGCCGCTTCAACGAGATGGAGACGCATCTGCGTCGCATGGGAGCACGTCTTCATCACCTCGAGGACTTCCCCCGAGCCCGACGACCACGCTGGAGGAGAGCCCAGGGCCCGCGCCGCCGCCGGCACAGGGCCGCCGCGAGGGCAGCCCCGGCCGCCGCCCGCGACCCGACCCCGGTCGACGGCTCCGACCTTGCCATCCTCTAGCCGAGGAAGAGGGGCGACGCTGACGCGACGCACCGGCCGTCATCGACGTCATCCTCGACGACACCGCAGCACCGGCTGCACTCTCCTCTCCCCGACACCCGCGACCGAGCGGGGACTCTCCTCCAGAGACGGGCGTCACCCGCAGCGCCCCCGCCCCTCGGCGCCACCCGCGGCGCCAGGCCCGTGGTGCCACCCGCGGCATCATGCCCCCTCCCTATGTGACACGCCCGCAAGTCCAGAGTACTGGCGGCCGACGACCCGATCTCCTCGGATTCGCAAGCTGGAGCTCTTGTTCAAGCTCAACTTGGACATCGACCCGGACTACTACGTGAGTTATGCCGCCTTCCACCTCACAGTCCCTGCTGCTGTCTGGTTCCTCGATCTGTCCAAGAGGAGGTCCCCGATCGAGTGGGGACGACCACACACCGCCGCGACATCACCACCCCCGCCTACCCGACACCACGGGGCGACGCGCCGCCTTGAGTGGAGGCGTCGGGCCACTACATCACCACCTTCGAGAACTATGCGCCACGCATGGAACTTGAGGGACAGCGCCACCATGTCACCCTCTTCGTTTGAGGCCCGTGTGACACGCTTCGAGACGACGCCAGGGGTGGTTCGAGCCTCGCTCGATGGAGGAGGCCATCGACCTTGCCCGGCCGCTACTAACGACGCCCGAGGCCGCCGACGCCGAGCCAGCGCCGACGCCGACCATTTCGGCCGACACGCCGACTCCAATCGACATCGCACCGACATTGCCGCGGCCCCTCGTTGACCAGATGCAAAGCCAGCAGCGCTTTGTCGCGGGCAATGGACGACATCGACGGGCTAACGGCGAACGACATGATTCCGAGCCGCACTTGGCCATGACGACCAACAAGGAGCTCCGGGGATCATTGCCAACGCCATCAAAGCTGCGGGCAACCGCACGCAGTGGAGCCTCCACTATGGCATCGCGGAGGTACTTCCATCGCTACTACATCCCCGCTGCTCTCGAGCTTCGTCGGACTTCTGGCACGGGGGAGAATGTTCCGTTGCACGGCGTGGCAGTGGGCTTCCACCTTCCCAACCGTCCAAGGGAAGATCAGGCGTTCCCAGCAAGCGTCCTCCTACTATAGGCGACCTCGACGTCGTGGTCGAAGGCGCCACCATCATCCTCTTTGACAACAACGGCGGCGTCTTCTTCCGCATCGACAACGTCCACGGTCGACGCACCGTGGACACGGGAGCGCCGGATGGGGCTGCCCGTCGGACGCCCAGCGACCTCCTCACTGGGTGCCTCCTCGACTTCACCTCCCGCCGCCACGCCGCCCGACATGTCTCATCGGGCAGCTCCATGCTAAGGTGACGGTGCCAGCGACCTACGCCTACACGTCTCCTCCCCGACACGCTAGATGCTCGAGCCGCCGGGCACCCCAGGCCTCCGTCATGCGCCGTGCATGGGCGTAAGCGTCCCTTCGTGCAGCCCCGTGAGCTTCAAGTTCAGCATCTATTTCGGCGACCTCCACCTCGACTTCTCCTTCGCCCGACAAGGACGCCCAAAGCATCTGCAACGGCGACAACGACAAGTGCGGCCCTCTTGTCTTATACTTTGGGCCAGGAGTTGTCACTTCTCCAATCAGCGTGCCCTTCGCCACCACCTGGTGGGTTGGGCGGCACGTGGACGCGCCGCCTCGTCGAACGGTGGGGAAATGTTATGACCCAAAATTGGGCCAGCCCGGGAAGGGTGTAGGGTCGAGATGGGGACTAGAGGGGGGGTGAATAGTCTTTTCTAAAACTAAAAGCGCCGGCTAAACAAATATGATGCGGGAATTGAAACTATTCGTTTAGCCAAGACTTCACCCCTCTAGCTATGACTCTAAATCACCTCACAAAAATCCTACACAAAGCAAATGAGGTGATAAGCCTAGCTTGACCTCCTAACCGTTTCTATTGCAAGGTCACACAAACCTATGCACTAGTACTTCAAACAATGGTGAGCTCCTACACAATTCTAAGTAATTGCAAGAGCTACTCCACAAGCACAAGCACAAGGTATATATGAATGTAAATACAAAGCTTGTGATTTGGAGAATGCAAACCACCGCGAAGAGTAGACAAGTTGACACGGTGATTTTTTTCGAGAGGTATCGGGAAGCTTGCCAACTTCCCCCTACTCCTCGTTGTGTCGACCAACACCTTGGGTGGTTCCTTTGGTGTTTCACCTAGATGGTTCTTCGGTGTGATTCTCCGATCACTTGCCCTTCAAGGCACGCCCGCAAGGCACCGCAAGACACCACTCTCAAGTGAGCCTCTCAAGGCACCGCAAGACACCACACGCACAAGGAAGGTACTCACCGACACGCTCTAGTAGTGGCGGCTCTTCGCGATCCCCGCGAGGTGAGCTCGAACCTCTCACAAATCCTCCTTTGGAGCACCGCACAATCTTCAATTGTGTGCTTCACGAAGTCTCTTGCTACCAAGCCGTCTAGGAGGTGGCAACCTCCAAGAGCAACAAGCACACCGGCTTGCAACACGATCACCTAGTGCCACATTTAATCGATCTCTCAACGCGAATGCACTAGATTCACTCCTCACTTTGATTTGGATGAACACTATCAATCACAAGTGAGTGGAGGGCTATCAAGCACTCTCAAGCATGGACAGAAAGTCCCCAAGGTGCTAGCACCTGCCATGGCCGACCACATCCTCTATTTATAGCCCCCAAGCCAAATAGAGCCGTTGGGGTCCAAACCACGGCTCTGGCAGCGGCCGGGAGGGCGCGCCGACCCGGACTCACCCAGCGAGTCCGGCCGCGAGTCCGGTCCATAGCGTCCGGCCGACACGCCCGGCAAAATTCAGGCTGCGCAGCTCTCTCGCGGGGACGCATTGACGAGCCTCCGGTCGGTGCGTCGGTCGCGCCATCGTGCGCGTCCCGGTCACCGCGTCGGCCGGACCACCGCTTTCGTAAAACGGCGATATCTCCTTCATCCGAACTCCGTTTTCGATGATCTTGGACTCTATGGAAAGCTTACTCAGAGGGATACACAACCCACATGGTTACTTGATCCAACTCACAATGGATCAAAGCAGTATTCCACTCTAAGAGCAGTCCAAGTGTCCGAGAAGCACCGAAACAACTTCTCCTCCGGAAATGTGCCAACACCACCAAGTGTACAACACCATTGCATGTGTGTTAGCATTTTCACAATCATTTTCAAAGGATTTTCTCTTGCTCTTACCACGCCACTCGATCCTAACACATCGCAAAAGTTAGATCGCTCAAGTGGCACTAGATGACCGATATGCAAACAAGTTTGCCCTCTTGATAGTACGGCCATCTATCCTAAATCCGGTCATAAACTTCTCTAACCACCAATGACCGGCGAAATGAAATGCCCTATAGGTTATACCTTTGCCTTGCGCATTTCCATTACGCTCCATCTCCAAGTGCCGATGCAACACATGCACCAACACGATCACCAAATGATATGATCCACTTCATATCATCACGTGACACTATTGGTCCATCGATCTTGATCTCACTTGCTCTTCACCGTTGCGTCGGTCCGTCGGCGCCAAGTCTTGCCAAGCTTCACCGCCTCGCGGTCCATCGCTTCACGCCTCGACTTGCCCTTCACACTTGCAACCGGTCCATCAAGCCAAGCCTTGTCTTGATCTTCACCACCTTGGTCACATGACTCCATGTCATGTCTCATATGCAATAAAGCTCCTCCATTGCATCATCACATGTGAACTAATCTCCCGTGTATTATCTCAATCACACATTATTAGTTCACCTAATGTTGACACTCAATTACCAAAAACCACAAGGGACCTTTCAATCTCCCCTTTTTTTGGTAATTGATGGCAACACTACAAAGATATGGAATTCAAGATTTAATTCAAGTTAGCACTTCATACAAGTATAAATTGCTAACTTGGTTTGGATTTTTATGTCACTTATCCAAGCATTTAAGCACTATGTCAAGATTTGGATAAGCACCATAAAACCCGACTTGGTAGTGGTAACCCCTACATGTGTGCCCAATTGATTTGAATTCAAGGTTTGCACACATACATAAATATGAAAATTTTGGGAGGGTTAACACTACAAAGTGATGCTAAGGTGTGTAGGATAAACCTTTGAAGCGTGATACCAATCGGAGTTGCAAATTTGAAGTTCATCCTTAGCATCATCCATGTAACTAGACATACATCAAAACTCAAGATACCATGTGAGATCAACATTATATGTAATGGCACTTGATTTTCATGAAGCATATATATGTCTAGCTACAACCTATGCAAGCTAGTTACCATATCATCAAGCAAGTTCTATAACTAGCATACACCACACAAGCATTGCATATAAAATTTAAAAACTTATGCAAATGCAAGCAAGTACATGAATATGCACATATCAAATGCAATCAAACAAGTTCATGAGCTTGCTCCCCAACTTGTGTGCTTCTCATATGTCCAAAAATTTTGATCCTTCTCAATTCTTCAATTTGCTCCCTCTCGGTCCATGTTCTCAATCCATATTTCAATCTCTCCCTATATTCATATCTTTGTTCCAATCTCTCCCCTTTGTCATCAATTTCTATAAAGGGTATGCCTCTTTTGATACAAAGGGTGTGACTAGAGATAGATGATCGAGTCTTGAATCATCATTTTTTGATGGACACACCATATGATGGAATGACACCACTTGTAACTCTCACATGTGGAAGCATGAAAGCCACCTAGAAATGCCACATGTAGGTCACTCGTAGGATCCTTGACCTTGATCTTGAGGTGGGGCACCTCCCTATGTCAAAGCATATGTCAATCCACTTGAGTTCTTGAGGGTAGCTTCCTTGAGTTGAATTGATCACTTAAAGTTGAGGATCACTTGTGGAACCACCATTGATACGCTAAGTACCACTTGTGTGTGAGCAAGAATACCACATGAATGAAAAATACCACTTGTAGGGATATGATATATCTTGCAATGTGGTAACCACTTCTTGAACTAGATTGTTTCCATGAGCCTCTTCTTGTTGACTTGAACTATAATGATTTGCCACAGCTTCCAAGTCCAGTTTGATCCAATGACAAGCTTCTTCACACCTCATAAAGTATAAGGGTTATCTTGCCAATGTTGTACTTGTCACTTGTGAGCAATCCAAAATAGATCAAGTACTTGGGATCACTAGCTCATGAACAAATTCATATACAAACCACTAGATCATATAATCATTCAAGCAATAGTGGTAGCAATGAATTAAAACTTTTATTTGTTATGCATGACCCTATTAAGCATGTACTATATGCACTAACCGCATACTAGTAAGGGATGAAATGATCATGCACATTACAATGATACCTTTGCTATCTTGGAGTAGAGGATAGTCAATATGATTCTAATTTCTCTCCACAATAGCAATGTGAAGTCCAATTGAATAGCTTGGTGAAGTCAATATATACCAATTTGAATTCTATGCTTCACCCATATGAAATGAGAACCACTAAATATCAAGTGCACTATCTTCATATTGTGGTTGACTTGCTTTCTTTTGATCCTCTTTGCTTGCATGAGAGAATACTACTTGAATCTTGCATAAATTATCTCTCTATTTGGGTGTTGCTTGCTTTATGACTCCATGTCATGTCTCATATGCAATAAAGCTCCTCCATTACATCATCACATGTGAACTAATTTCCTGTGTATTATCTCAATCACACATTATTAGTTCACCTAATGTTGACACTCAATTACCAAAAACCACAAGGGACCTTTCAAAGGGCTAAAAGGGCCTGACGACGCCGGCCGCCGGACCCACGAGGGGGCCAGGGGCTGGTATGGCGGGGAGGGCCGGCGCCGCGCGCCGCCTCCCTCCTTCCGTCCGTGTCCGATTCCGCTTCGTCTTCAAGTTAGGATTATCTTAGGACTTTTGGTGTGTAAAAGGGAATATTCCAATCTATAAGGAAGACCCTTATTAGGAAATAAATAAATATTGCTTGTAAAAGGTATTCCAATCGTATAAGGAAACCTTATAGAGAGATTGCTTAGATTACAAGTCCCACTAGCCGGGCTATATAAGCAGAGGCATGTAATCTCTTTGGGGATAAGCAAGCAATGAAAAAATAGTACCTATCTATCTATCTATCTATCTATCTATCTATCTATCTATCTATCTATCTATCTATCTATCTATCTATCTATCTATCTATCTATCTATCTATCTATCTATCTATCTATCTATCTATCTATCTATCTATCTATCTATCTATCTATCTATCTATCTATCTATCTATCTATCTATCTATCTATCTATCTATCTATCTATCTATCTATCTATCTATCTATCTATCTATCTATCTATCTATCTATCTATCTATCTATCTATCTATCTATCTATCTATCTATCTATCTATCTATCTATCTATCTATCTATCTATCTATCTATCTATCTATCTATCTATCTATCTATCTATCTATCTATCTATCTATCTATCTATCTATCTATCTATCTATCTATCTATCTATCTATCTATCTATCTATCTATCTATCTATCTATCTATCTATCTATCTATCTATCTATCTATCTATCTATCTATCTATCTATCTATCTATCTATCTATCTATCTATCTATCTATCTATCTATCTATCTATCTATCTATCTATCTATCTATCTATCTATCTATCTATCTATCTATCTATCTATCTATCTATCTATCTATCTATCTATCTATCTATCTATCTATCTATCTATCTATCTATCTATCTATCTATCTATCTATCTATCTATCTATCTATCTATCTATCTATCTATCTATCTATCTATCTATCTATCTATCTATCTATCTATCTATCTATCTATCTATCTATCTATCTATCTATCTATCTATCTATCTATCTATCTATCTATCTATCTATCTATCTATCTATCTATATCTATCTATCTATCTATCTATCTATCTATCTATCTATCTATCTATCTATCTATCTATCTATCTATCTATCTATCTATCTATCTATCTATCTATCTATCTATCTATCTATCTATCTATCTATCTATCTATCTATCTATCTATCTATCTATCTATCTATCTATCTATCTATCTATCTATCTATCTATCTATCTATCTATCTATCTATCTATCTATCTATCTATCTATCTATCTATCTATCTATCTATCTATCTATCTATCTATCTATCTATCTATCTATCTATCTATCTATCTATCTATCTATCTATCTATCTATCTATCTATCTATCTATCTATCTATCTATCTATCTATCTATCTATCTATCTATCTATCTATCTATCTATCTATCTATCTATCTATCTATCTATCTATCTATCTATCTATCTATCTATCTATCTATCTATCTATCTATCTATCTATCTATCTATCTATCTATCTATCTATCTATCTATCTATCTATCTATCTATCTATCTATCTATCTATCTATCTATCTATCTATCTATCTATCTATCTATCTATCTATCTATCTATCTATCTATCTATCTATCTATCTATCTATCTATCTATCTATCTATCTATCTATCTATCTATCTATCTATCTATCTATCTATCTATCTATCTATCTATCTATCTATCTATCTATCTATCTATCTATCTATCTATCTATCTATCTATCTATCTATCTATCTATCTATCTATCTATCTATCTATCTATCTATCTATCTATCTATCTATCTATCTATCTATCTATCTATCTATCTATCTATCTATCTATCTATCTATCTATCTATCTATCTATCTATCTATCTATCTATCTATCTATCTATCTATCTATCTATCTATCTATCTATCTATCTATCTATCTATCTATCTATCTATCTATCTATCTATCTATCTATCTATCTATCTATCTATCTATCTATCTATCTATCTATCTATCTATCTATCTATCTATCTATCTATCTATCTATCTATCTATCTATCTATCTATCTATCTATCTATCTATCTATCTATCTATCTATCTATCTATCTATCTATCTATCTATCTATCTATCTATCTATCTGTCTATCTATCTATCTATCTATCTATCTATCTATCTATCTATCTATCTATCTATCTATCTATCTATCTATCTATCTATCTATCTATCTATCTATCTATCTATCTATCTATCTATCTATCTATCTATCTATCTATCTGTCTGTCTATCTATCTATCTGTCTATCTGTCTATCTGTCTGTCTATCTGTCTATCTATCTATCTATCTATCTATCTATCTATCTATCTATCTATCTCTCTCTCTCTCTCTCTCTCTCTCTGGCGTCTTGCCGTGTTGGCGATCATTATCGAGTATATTATACCGCCAACCTCTATCCAATTCATGAGAAAGGGGCAAACTTATGTTACATATACCTTTACTTCTAACCTAGTTCCACTTGTATTCGTAGAAATTATGTTTTGCAGGTATAAGAGTGGAAACAGGTACAAAGTAAATCAAATAAATTAGAAAGCGTATTGAACAAAAGACGCCAAGGAGTGGATCAATCAAGAGGACCAAACCAGCGCAACAATTTGGCCCATGCACCATCATAGGCCCAACATTTGAAGGACAAACGCAGCAACAGGAAAAGGCCGGGGCCGGGAGGCTGACCCAGGGGCCGGCCGGCTTGTGATGGGGGCGGCCGGCGCAAATTTTCGCCAAAATTTGCTGCCCTTTCTCTGGCGGTTTGGACCGGTCTTCACTTTGGCGCGATTGCATGCGGTGCAAAGTTTCGTTCCGCCAAGAAGACCTCGAAGCAAGGAGCCCCCCTCCATTCACTTCTCCTCTCCACTATATAAAGAGAGGCACCCCCTCACATCCACACACACTCACACACACACACATCCACACACACAAGCATTCACTCACTCATTGTTTCACTCACACACTCCACTCCACCACTCACACTTAGTACACATTGGAGTAGAGGAAAGGAGCTAAGTTAGAATTAGAAGGAGTGAGAGAGGAGGAAGTGTGGAGAAGAGGAGTAGCGACCCCCCTGCGCCTCGGGTAGACGGAGTTCGAACCTGTGTCGGCTCCGTCTCGCATTTGTACCTCTACGGATCATCCCTCTTGGTTTGGAGTAAGAGGTCCGTGTTCTAATTCAGTAATTATCTTTGAGTTTGAGTTATTACTTTAATTATCGTTTCACCGGTTCGTTGTTTACCATATCGGTAGATGCTCTAGTAGAGGACTCGATGAAGACGGATGTTTCCTGGCCGACGCTAGAGTACGTGATAAGTAGTGTAGGCGTGGTGTCTAAACTACGAGTCACCCTCGTTTGCCAATCGGTCCACGTAGTGAGGGAGGCGGTAGGTGGTGACTGTTTGACCTTAGTATTCCTCCACGTCCGTCCGTGGCGGTAGTCCTGGAGGCCGGACCCTTCCGGCGTACTACTAGGAGAGCCGGTGGCTACGTGAACGTATAAGAAAAGAAGTAATTTGGCTTTAGGATAATCTGCTGTAGTAGAAACTCACTACCCGTTCACCCTTTCCATCTTCATCCCGGTAGCTAGTCAAACCTCGACTTAACACCCGTTCCTCGTGGAAATCGATACCCTAAACACTTCGGGTGAAGTGCTACAACGGTATTTTCGTGCGCTTGCGGACTACCCGCTTACGCTAAGAAACACCAACATGCCGCCCCCTCCCTGCCGCTGCCGCCGCGCCGCCGCCGGGCGCGCCCGCGCCGCCGCCCTCCGTCCCTCGCCACGGGCTCCTCCTCCGGTTGCCGTGCAGGTGCCGCCGCCGCCGCCGACGAGAGGCTGCAGCCCCTACGCCACCTTCGGAGCTCCAACGATCGACGAACACGTATCAATTCCGGCCCAATCTAGCCAGAACCGCCAGCGTGTGTCAAAATGTCGGCGGGTACCGAAACCCGCTAACCCGACGGGTTTACCCGATAAAACGCGGGTATGGAACTAGTTTTCTACCCGTGGGTGCGTTAATGGGCGAAATTCTTTACCCATCGGGTATGCGAATACGGGTGTGGAACTATAGTACCCATACCGCATACCCGCGGGGTATAAAATACCCAATAATAACAGCCGAAGAGCCCATGAATTTGGCCCATTGCAGACCCATGAATCGGCCCATAGCAGCTCTAGTATATATATGGCTCTCGGTGAATTGAAACCCCTAACCTAATCCTCCCTTCTTTCTTTCCCGGCGGCCCCGGCCGCTTTTTCTTTCGCTGGCGACGGCGCAAGGCGATGAGGATCGGAGGAGACCGCGGCCGCGGGTCCCGACCGCGTCGGCGGCGAGCGCGACGGAGGCGACCTCGCGCCCTGCTACACCCCGGTCCTCCTCCCGCTAGAGAGCGATGGCCTGCTCCCGCCGCAGCCGTGCTCGAGCGACGGGGCGGGGACCTCCCCGCTACACCTCGGTCCCCGACCGACCTTGCGTGGCGTGACCCTTCCTATCGCGCCGGCCGCTGGCAACGGTGGCCGCGAGGCCACGAGCACGCGATGCCACGGGCGTCCCCGCCAAGACTCAGACCGCACCTCCGACCTCCGCCATCCAGCTCCCTAGCGCTGGCGATGCATGCCATCGAGCTTCTTCACTCGGGTGTCTTGTCGGTGCGGGTAACCCGTCGGTAAGAAAAACCCGGGCTGGTGCGGGTATGGAATAATTCCTTACCCGTCTGTGTTTGCGGGTGCGGGTGGTGCGGGGTGCGGGTGCGACCGGCGGGTGCGGGTATGGGTGGCTAGTACCCGTCTGTATGTACCGTTGCCATCTTGGGGCGTGTGCGAGGCCCTCCTCCATGGGCCTGTTAGGCTGGTTTGTGACATCTCTCCTTTTTTTCCCCGACAAAGATCCTCGTATTTTGTGGTTCTACTGGTATGCCGCCGTTGCCGGTTTTGATCGAGCGGCATGGTCAGAAGACTGTTGCATCCACTTGTATAGGGGGAAAATTTGGACAAAGATGATGACGCTAACCTTTTTTGGATGCTAGTTCAATTGATGGGATTCCATTGCTCTCCTTTGATAATGTCGTGGCGTGGTAGCGGTGGATGTTGAAGAAGATTGGCACCGATGTCAAGAAGCTCTGTGGGGGCTCCTCCATCATCAAGTTGCTTGTTGTGAAGCCTGAAAGGTCTAGAGGTGAACGCCAATCACCTTGAGTGGCACCCAAGCTGTTACTCCCGCATGGAGCTTGATGTTTCTGGCAATGCCATGTAGCTTGTTGTCGGTTGATGTAGTGAGTTGAGGAAGGATGAGAGCCTCCGGGGTAGTGACGAGGCCGACGAGGTAGGAGATCGATGTGGGTGGCGTGTACCTCATGTCGTTGTTGGTGGAGCTCGCAAGGCGAAGCTTGCTGAAGACCTCATAGGAGATAGGAGCATCGAATTGGTGGGCGAGTTGGATCGTCCGTGCCCAACACGTAGGGCGCCTCCTGGTGTGTTGCAGCCGAGAGCTTGTTGTAGAGGCCATTGGCGGTCTTGAGGGCATAGTCGTACTGGGCGTTGGTGTCGTCGATGATCGAGGGAGCCAACTGGTTGGGCCCTTGGGGTGCCCTAGCCGTCATAGCCAAGTCGTCCATGCTATTGTGTTCGCTCGCTGTTATCGAGCCGTGTGACGAACGTGGTGAAGGGGCATCGAGTTGATGAGCGAAGTTGCATCACGCCGTCCCATCGCGGGGGTGCCTCTCGCCGTAGTGCGTCCCGTTGCATAACACGGAGCCCCGTTGGCGAACTTGAAGGGTGTCATTTGTGGTTGTACAAGTCCTCGCCCCGCTGGCGTTGGCGCGAGGTTGCCGATGGGGTCATCATAGATGGGTAGCTTGAAGTCGTAATGTCGCCGATGGGGGGCACCTTCGCCGTCGGAGCTCGTGCCGATGTCATTGTGAAGCCGGTTGCTAGCGGTGGGGCTGCCATGATGCACTTGTCGGTGTCATAGGGAACAGAACCACAACTTGCTTGATTGTGTTCTCCGCCCTCTGTGGATGTCGGGGAGGGTGTCCACTAGGTTTGGCGGATTGATCTTGCCCGTCGGTTTGGCGAGTGAGCGACCGTGTTGTCGATGGCGCCCGAGGGGCGTCGTTGTTCTCATCGTGGCGGCGCCCATGGGGCGGCGTCGTGGTCGCCAATGTCGACATTGGCGGCCGGGGTTCATCGTTGTTCGTGCCCATGGAGTTGTTGTAGATGTCGGGAACGTCATGGTTAGCGGCGTCGATGGCGACATCATGGTGATGTCGAGGATGTCGAGGCGAGGTCGGCGGCGTCGGGCAACGTCGTTATGTTGCCCATACTGATGAAGACGTTGGCGCTCCTGATGTTCCCAATGTAAAAAATGATGTTGCTAGTGACCGAGTGACTTATCTGTGCCATTATACTAGCCGCGAGATGTTGGCCTAGTTGGGTAGGCTTTTCGTCGAGTAGCTGGTGGACGTCGGTGGTGGCTTTGTTGATCCGATCGATCGATCGGGGCGCGATAATTTGAGGTGGATGTACTTGTTGCTTGTAGTGTCGATGATCGTGGAGGGGCTAACGTGGCGACCTTTGTGGGGCGTCGTCGCCGTCGGTGGCGCCCATGGTAGGGGACGTCGGCGATGGCGGTTGAAGCGACATTGGGAGGCGGCACGTCGGGGCCAGGGCAGGGCGGCGTCTGCGGCGTTTACGCTAGCGTGGCCACTTGTTGACACTGTTATAGCATAAAATTACTAGTCAACTAACATGAAATAAGGGCTTAAATTAAATATCAACATAAGTCTAGGGGTTTAACTAACATAATTCCACGAGCTTTGGTGATTTATATATTTTAGGGACTTAACAGATAAATGCGAGAGAAGAATGGAGAAAGTTAGGAATATACATCTCATACAATGACAAGACTTGACCGTGAAGTAACTCAACCCGAATTGTGGACTAAAACATTCTAGAAGGTACCGAGAGGACACCGGAAGGAACGGGGAAGTCGAGAACATTACGGACCTGGCGGCGCCTTGAGAGCCATTTAGGCCGGCCGCCGGGTGGGTCCCACATGTCATCCTCTCCTTTCTAGGTCGGTTTACCACCGACTTTGAGGTTGTATCTACACCGTTGCCAAGGTCGGTTTGATCCAAGGGCTATCGTTCATCGCCAAGGCATATATAAGAAGACCCCCTGACCCCAGGGTTAAACCCTAATTCATTACTATCTCATTCTATCTCATTATCTCTTAGTTGTAGAGGGGTCCCTTGTAAGGATCAACTCTCTCTAAGAGATTAGTGAAGGACAATTAGACATGTAATTAGAAGTGGATTAGATCTAATCAAGAGTAAGAGTAAAGAAGAGATTAGAGCCATAGTCCTCATCGGAGAGACTAGAGCTAATCTTGTTCCTAGAGTTAAAGTGTTGGTATTTGGAAGAGGCTGGCGAGGAAGCAGGACTGTCGGTGACTCCTCTACATCTTGTACCATCGGAATCAAGTAACACTGGTACTTGATTCCGAGACTTCTATGGTGGATCAACTTCTTATTTGAGTAAGTAAATGTTCTTATTATTCTTATTGTTCACAACTCTTATTTGAGTAATTTAATCTGTAGGACCCTATAGATTAGAGGGGTAGCTTAGGTTTAGGCGTGGTGCTTAGGCGGGGTTACTTGTGATGACACCTTATATTCGGGTCGTGTGGTAGATCGCGGGAGTGACGATCTGTTGAGTCCTTTGGAACCCACCCTCCGTCTATAAGACAAGTTGGGCATGTAAGTGCGGGAGGATTGCATGTTTTCGCCCATGTTTTCCTTTGGGTGCTTCAAGACAATAGCAACATATGCTTACAAGGATAAGAATTAGACAACCATAGAAATCTCCTTATCTCTTTATCTTCTTCAATTCCTTAACTCTTTTGCTTTCGGGGATTAGTTATATTCCTTAGTTACCTCACACCATCCTCCCGTGGATTCGATATTAAAACCCTCTCGGGTGAAATGCTCACCGATATCCGTTAAACTGCGGATTATTATAAATATTTCGTAGGCTTAACAAATACCAACGGCTACCGGTTCGTCGTGGATGTGGAGGGCGGTGTTGTTGTTGTCCATGGCAGCTTGTTGTGCGACTGCTTTGTTTCTCCCAAAGATGGTGTCACGGCCGCTCGTAGTTGTCGAAGATGGTGCGGAGCTCCTCCATAAACGCGATTCTCCATGCGCTAGCCATTTGATCTTGAAGACGGTGGTGGTCGCCGGAAGCCATCGGTGGTGGGAATCGCCCCGGTCTCCGGGATACTAGGCCATCACGGACACCGGATGGATTGGGCCGGCGGTGGCACGCGTCGATTTGTGTGCTTGGCGATGGCGATGGCGGAAAAGAGGATGAAGAACGGCAACGGCGTCGAGTTAGAGGCACGCACGACAAAGACTGAAGAAGGCACGCGTGCGTAGGCGTCGGGAAACGGCCGGTGTAGAGATGGAGGCGGGACGACGATGACAAGCGGCGGCGGCGACGATGGTGAGGCGGCGGCGGCGGCTAGGTAGGTAGAGAGGGCGAGAGCTTGAAGGCTGAAAGCCGAGGGTTTTACCCCTTATTATTTTCGATTTGTTCAAGCGATTACAAGTCCTCTTTATTTATAATCCGGGGAAGACTTGCATCTAAAGAAATTACCGATTGGGTTTTCTATTTTATTTCCTAAATATCTATTTTTCTTAACGATGAAGTAAATGACGACGAGGGGGCGGCGGCGGCGCAGAGCTGCCACCCATTTGCACGCGCGAGGCCCTCCTCCATGGGCCTGTTGGGCTAGTTTTCGACACCACCCTTCATATGCCCTTCACGTGGATTTTCTCGTGTCAATGTCTTGGTGTGGTAGAGTAATTTGCCGCACCCGACGTGTAGGCACGTCAAAGAGTAAAAAAAAACTAGTACACTTATATATAGAACCCCCACTTGAGTTCTCTCAACATGCAAGGATGCCACCTCGGTAGCCCTACTAAGACCATGACATCTAGCGCCGGGCCCTCTTTTGTTTAAAATAACTAAAAACATGTTATAACTCAAAAACCAAAAAAAGCAAATTAATTTTTGATTACACCATTGAATTACTTTTAATAAATCCTTCGAAACAAGATCTCATATGAATATATATTTATATATATACAACAAAACTTGCAAATGCAATTATCAAAAAATGTTGGTTTTAAAAAAAGCATGGTAATACTAGGATAAGTTGATAACGGCAAAATTTGGAAAAATGAAAAAATCTTTTATACGTGTGTATGCCATGTGTTTCGTCATGTGCCGTCAAGAGGGGGCCCAAAGGGCCTGTCACAACCCTAAAAGGCCGGCCCAACAGCCCCGGAAAGGAGGGCCAGGCGCCGTTACCACCACGGCCGCCACCACCCGCCGCCACCATGTCGTCATCGCGTCGTTTGCTTCCTCATTAAGTAATATTATTTAGAGATAAAATAGGAATAGATTAGGAAATAAAAGAGATCTACTTCTCATGCAAGTCTTCCGAGGACTATAAATACAAGGGAGATGTAATCGGTTGGATCAAGAAGAAAAATAAAGGGGTAACTCTCAACTACTTCAGCTCTCCGGCCCTAGGCTCTCTCTCTCTCCTCTCGCGCACGTCTTGCGCCGCCCCAACACCGCCGCCCGCTGGTCACGCCCGTTGTCGTCCACGCGGCGCCAGCGCGCGGGCCAATGGCGCCGCGCCCTCGCCCGTTCCCCCTCGCCGCCGAGCCGTTATGCGTCATCATCGTGGCGACGGCGCCATTCTTCATCGGCCCCTACGTCATCCACGCCATCGCCGCCCGCCCGACCGCCGCCCGGTCACCATCGCCACCACCTCCAACACACCGCTTGCCTCTTGTCCTACCGCGCCATCGCCGCAGGCCCGCCCCAGGGGCAGCGGCGCCGCCATCACCGCCGCCGCCCTCTCCGCCGCCGGGAAGCCGCCGCCGACGTGTCATAGCCGGCCCACCTAACCGGGTTGTGACACCGGTATCCGGAGACGAGGACAATTCCCACCACCGGAAGGCTTCCGATGACCACCACCGGGGTCTTCAAGATCGATGGCGGCAGATGGACAATTGCGTTCATGGAGGAGCTCCAACGAATCTTCGACGACCACGAGCGGTCGTGATAGCACGCCGGGAGAAACAGCCAGACCGCATGCAAAGGGTTGCCACGGACAGCGACAATGCCGTCCTCCACATCCACGGACGAACTAGTGGCCACGCTAGCCGCAACACCGCAGCACGCGGCCAAGCTGCCCGACCCACGCGCCTCCGACGTCATTCGCATCGACGCCGCCCGCCATGGGCGCCGACGGCGAAGGCGATGTCACTCCCATAGGCGCCGCCTACATCACCCCCTCCAAGATCGATGATGCTACAAGCAACGAGCACGCCTACTGAAGATCTCTCGTTTGGTTTTGGATAATTAGTGACACCTAAGGACTAATCTCTTGATGCTAAGTGTTTGACTAGATTGGAGATTGGTCGTGTCAAACTTGGAGCATGGTGATCATGGAGGATGGATCGAGGTGATCCAAAAGATGATCAAGCGTCCAACTTGATGAAGTTTGGAGATCAATTGAGCCCAAGGCAAAGGTATAACCATAGGGCCTTTTGATTTTACACTCAAGACACCATAGACGGTGTGAGTGATTATAGGATCGATAAGCCGTGCTATAAAGAGGGGAAACTTATCGTACATATCGGTCCTCCAAAGCCTTTAGGTTCAAAATTCATATACATGCATTCTAACCTAAGGAGCTAACTCCGTACTTGATGAAAATGGTTTTTGAAATGCTAACACATGGTGTCGGGGTGTTCTTCGACGTGTTGGCAACAAGAATCAAGTGACGGAAGTCGGTTTGGAGCAAAGGCGAAGGAACGACAACACAACGATGGAATTTCGCAGCTCAGTGGTGACCGGACTCGGCGACCGGACTCGTGGACGGACGCCGCGCGTATCCGACCGGACGGTCCGGTCGGTGCTTCCGATCAAAACTTCCAGAGAGCATGTTTTTGGGGTCTCGGTCGATCCTTGACCAGACGCACCCAACGGAAGCTTGACCGGATGCTTGCTGCGGGGGGTCAGCAGCTTGTCAGGGGGCTTGTCGGGTCTGACTGGACCCATCGACCGGACTCACTGACGAGTCCGGTCGGCGCGTCCGGTCGGCCTGCAGAAATCGTGGATTTCACCCCAACGGCCACATTTCGTGATGATGCCTATTTATACCTCCTTGGCTGCCTTGTGCTCTCTCTCTCTCTTGGTCATTTGAATCACTCCTAACATCCTAGAGCTGAGCAACAACTCCTCCCCTCTCTCATTCTTGATTGTGAGCTTCATTCTTGAGGGAAGTGGACATCCAAGTGCATTTACATCGAGTTCTTGCATCTAGAGGCACTTGGGGATCATTGTGAGCCGGTCGGTTTCTAGTTTCTCTTGGAGACACCGCTCCTAGCCGGCTTAGTGAATTGGTGGAGGCGTTGGCAAGAAAAGGAGTTTGTACTTGGCCACCTCCGATGATTTGTGAGAGGATCACACACTCCTCGTCGGGAAGACAAAGTGCAAGGAATACATTGCTCATGTCTTGGGTACCTCACTTGTGAGTGGTGGCTTGGGGCTAGCAAGTGCACCGCCTAGCTCAAGCACCATCCTTGTGTTGGTCGGCACAACCGGAGACTAGCTTGTCGGTGTACAAGTGAACCCCGGATCAACACATCGACGTGTATTTTGTCTCGGTGATTGGCTCTTCATCATATTGTGTCTGATTGTTCATCCTCTACATTGGTGATTGGTTCATTGCCTCTACACGTCGGTATATCGAGCTCTATCACTTGCATTTACCTTCCTAGCTTTGCTTGTGTAGTTGTTCTTGCTATCCTAAGGATCATATTTAGGATTGCTCACTAGTTAGAGTAGTGACATAGCTTTGAGTGACATAGAGATCATAGAGTATATTTAGAATTGTCACTAGAGGCTTGCAAGACAATAGAGTTAGTGCAAACCGCGTTTACGCCTTTTGTTATACTAATCGGTTTGTTAAATTGAACTTGTAGAAAATTTTTATAGGCTATTCACCCCCCCCCCTCTAGCCATCTAGGACCTTACACCTACCCCAAGGACGCACCCGCCATCGCTACTCAGTTCAGATCAGATCAGGAGGCTACCACCGACGTCCACCAGCTGCTCGACGAAAAGCCTACTCAACTAGGCCAACGTCACGAGGCTCCATCAATGGCACAGATAAGTTTCCCCATTACCAGCAATGTCTTTTTTGACAAGGGGAAAGCCAGGAGCATGTACACGACTACCATCAGCAGCAACCCAACGACGCCGCCGGCGTCAAAGTCGACGTTACCAACTCCAACCCCGACATCCTCGATATCGACAACGTCTACAATGGCACCCCCAATAACATCAACAACGACCATGACATCGTCAACCATAACGTCCTCAACATCAACGACATCGGCATCACCGCCGCCCTCTCCGTCACCGCCGCCGGGAAGCTGCCGTCAACGCGTGTCACGGCCGTCCCAATCTAATCGGGTTGTGACATGTTCATTTTATTTTATAACTAGTTTAAAAATTCCAAAGATATTTAAAAAGACAATAAGGGATGGCCAACATCGATGCAATTGGGTATTTTTTTGACAAGCCAGTGGCACACTTTTTTCATGATCAAGGATGGTTAAGGAGTTGTTCATCGACCCAAATACAACTATATTAAAGAGATAACGCTTCTTTAGCGATTTCGTGTGCCACACCGTTTGTTTCTCGATCGCGGTGTGCGGGGAGATGGATTCAAATTCCTGCCAAAGGAGAAGACATTCCTCGTAGATTGGCGCTCCAAAGAAGCACGGTTTCATATTCTCCACCACTAACATGCAAGAGTGTATTGAGATTTTCCCGCATCTAGGGATGAAAACGGTCGAAAAACGATCGGGAAGGAGGTCAAATCACTTTCATTTTCATTTTCTTTTTCGAAAAACGAAATCGATCACGATATTGCCGGAAATGAATACGGCGTCGGTATTCCAGAATTTCAAAACAATATAGTCGGTCGGACAATACAACGATAACGATCGAAATCTATGATAACGGTATCCTCAAAACGATAAACACACTAAACTATAGAAAATGAGAAGAGCCATATAACTCACAACATCACCCACGGTTCTTGACAATGACACAAATAAACGATCAAGTTTTAAGTTGACTTGACATAGCGTAGTGATAAAAATATGAATTATTAGAGTTTCTTCTTAAGTAGAGGTTGTTTCTATATGTGTTCAATCCTTGCCCTATAGTTAGTTTCAAAAAAAAAGTATTTGCCTTATGTGCATGTTGGTTGTGTGTGTCTTTGATTCGGTAATTACCAACGGTAAATTCTTCGCTTAAATACAGGAATCTTAGGAAACGATCTAAGAGGGCAAAATTGTTTTCACTTTCATTTCCATTTATTTTTACCATTATCATTTTCATTTTTCCGGTTACCACCCTGTTTTCATTTAGACATCAAATTCGGAAAAACTCGAAAACGACTTCAAAAAATCGGAAACTATCATTTTCGTTTTCATCCCTACCGCATCCAATCGGTTGGGCTAACTCGATGCAATGGTACAAGTGCTTTCGTGCCACCGACGGCCTTGTATCCGTCAAAGGGGCATCCGACGGCTCCTAAGCGTTCCTAGGAGATTTTTCGCTTCTCCTTCACGCCTGGCGCCGCCGCAGCTCCAGGACCTCTCCACTCTCCCCTCGCGCCGTCCCGCACCAGCGCCGCGCCGCCGCAGCCTCCGGGACCGCTCCTCACGCCGCCGGGGCTCCCGCGCCACGCCGCCGCCATTCAAGCCTCCCCATATATGGGCATGCAGCCCGGAGCCCGTCGGCCCGCCTTGTGGCACGGTGTTTTGGCCCGGCCCGCCCGAGCCCGGCACGGCCCGGCCGCACCGCCCCGCGGCCCGCCCCGGTTGGGCGTGCCGGGCCCGGGCCGCCCCGTTGACACCGTTATAGCATAAAATTATAAGTCAATTAACATGAAATAAGGGCTCAAGTCAAAGACCAAACATAAGTCTAGGGGTCTAACTAACATAATTCCACGAGTTTTGGTATTCTCGTGACTTTCCGGGGACTTGATAGATAATTGCAGAAGAATGGAGAAAGTTAGGAATATACAAGGCATATGAAGACAAGACTTAACCGTGAAGCAACTCAACCCGAAAAGTGAACTAAAACATTCTAGAAGATACGAGAGGACACCGAGAAAAGACGGACGCCGAGGTGGCATGCCACCACCTGGCGCCGCCGCTGCCAACTAGGCCGGCCGCGGGTGGGCCACCCCGTCGGTCTCTCCTTTCTAGGTCGGGTTTACTACCGACATTGAGGTTGTTTCTACACCGTTCTTTGAAGGTCGGTTTGATCCAAGGGTTGACGTTCATCGCCAAGTACTATATAAGAAGACCGGTGACCCCGGGGCTATCATATTGATCATTATCATACTCATTCATCAACTCATACCCATCTAGTCCAGCCAAGTCTAGACCTAAGCCCTAGTTCATCCTAGAAGTAGTTAGCTACATAGCTAGTTCTAGTTGAAGATCAAGTTCATCTTGAGTTCCCGATAGTCAAGAAGTAGCAAGGATCATCGTTCTTGAGACTTCTCTCTTGTATTCGATCCGTAAGTACTCTTATATTTAGAATACAATTGTTATGGCTTTGATCTTTATAATCATTATATTCTTATTGATATGTGTTTATGCTTGCTATGATTATATGTTTAGTTTAGTAAGATTGCTTTATATTTTATGCATGGAATTGTATACCATCCATATAGATGATCACTATGTGGGTGATAAGCAATGTGTAAACGTGGTGTTTATACAACGTTTATCTCGCAATTGCACCCTACATTCCGGGCCGTGTGGTAGATCGCGGGAGTGTGATCCTGTTGAGTCCTTTGGAATCCACCCCGAATGTAGGACTAGTCGAGTTTATTATTACGGTAATGATCAAGTTTTGTTCTTGGTTGTTATTGGTAATGCTTGCCATGTGTAGAAGTAATCCAACCTTGCCATGATAGCTAGATGTACTGCACTAATTGTAGTATTCATTGACATATATGATTAGGAGTATCTTAGGAATATTCATTCTATTCTTTCTATAATATGTTAATAGCTCGTATGATACTAGTGGCTTATGATGATCTTAGACTTGGGTATTTATCAATTATATATTTATCTTTGTCCCGTGACTTATCCTGTTGAGTAATGTTAGATGCATATGGCTACTCGCATTACAATATGTAAGGTGGATCTCATAACTAAATCACAATATAAATCATTAGATGTCCTTTTCTCTCCACTTTCCATAGAATCCCTTCCTTGTGGTAAAATATAAATACGAGACCTGGATTACTCCCGGTGAAGTGCTACAATTGGTATTTCTATCCGTGCGCTGCGAGATATCATGTTCTTTCTTTTATCAAGGCCAATCAAGAATACCATGCCCCGCATTTTTCTTTGAGCGTTATTGCTAGGGTGACAGACTAGTGTATAGGTAATGCCTAGAAATGAGTGGTATACCTTGAGTACATATCCTGGTGAGATTAACTCCACTATGGATAATGGTGCTAAGTTTACATCCCACTACTAACACCGCCTAACTCCGCTTTGTTGGATCATGAGGTTAATCCCATATCCAAGCTAACATGATTAGATAGATTTCCCATATATATTTCTTTTGCCTTCCTAATTGGGATCGTGTAAGAAATATCAACACTCCCCCAACCCGTGGCACGGCACGACACGGCCCGATGAAAAAGGCCGGTCCGGTCTTCGGCCCGGTGGAGAAGCCGACCTAGCCGGCCCCGCCCCCCCCCCCCATATAAAGGCAGCGGCGCCGCCCCCTTCCCCAAACCCTAACCTAATTCCCCACCCCCCCACCCACCCCGCCCTCTCTCTCTCTCTCTCTCTCTCTCTCTCTCGATCTCCCCCCGAGCTCCGACGACGTCGCCACCGCAGCTTCGCCTCCAAGTCTCCGACGTCGTCGACGCACCTCGACGCCTCTCGCCGGCCCGGATCCGAGTTCGAAATCACTTTCTTTTTCCTTTACCCCTCTCCTCTCCTCTTCTCCCTCCGGACATCATGTGAGTTCGATGTTTTTCTTGCTCGATCCGCCGCCGCCGCCGTTGTTTGTCTAATCTTTTTGCCTCTCTCCGGTTCTTTCTCCCTCAGGTGCTCCTCTCTCTCTCTCTCCGCCTCTCGGATCTTGGCTTCTAGCACCGTGCTCCGATTGTGTGGGTAACTCCCCGTCCCCGATCTCCACTCACTGCCCGTGCTTGATCCGCCGCCGCTCGCCGTCGTTTGTCTAATCTTTTGCCTCTCTTCTGCAGGTTGAGCTTGGTGGTTTCTAACGCCGATTCATCCTCCTCCGGAGTTGACATGGCCGGGCCACCGGCCAAGCAACCGCTGAGGGGCGATGCCGAGGACTTGGCCGCCCCCTGGTCTAACTTGTCCCCGCCCCCGTCCGGTTTAGCCGGGCTCGCTTCGGCCGTCCGGTGTTGCTCGTCGGTTGCCGGCGCAGAAGGGGGCCCGCCCGACGACGGCGAGGACCTAGCGCTCAACACCAACGACGAGCTTGAAGCCGCGGCCAAGAACGACGACGACGACATGGGCGAGGATGCCGCCGCCTTGTTCGGCATCCACGTCGGTGATGCTCCTGTTGGTACACGCGGTAGGAGCACATCGATGTCGATGACGACGACGACGACGGTGTTGATCCCTCCGGTGACACTAAGGCTACCACGTGTAAGAAGAAATCTAAGTGTTGGACATGGTTCGATGACATTTATGAGAACAAGATCCGTAGCCGCCATCTATAAGCACTTTAGGCGTAAGTATTCTCGCTAGATCCGCCGGCGGCACCGGGCATTTGATTAGGCATATGAAACTCCGCTCGCTAAATGTGATCATGCTACTAAGACACAGGCTAAGCTTGCTTTGAATCCCGATGGTTTGAGAAACCGGGGTTTATGATCCCGTGGTTGCTCACATGGAGTTGTGCATTCCGATTGCTAGACTTGACCCGCCATTAGGGGTTGGTGCGACCCAAGCTTTGGGAAGATTACATTAAGCGTGCACATAATCCTCTGTTTGAACATGTTTCTAGGACCACCACCACTAGAGACATGGCTAAGCCGTTTTGAGCAAAGAACATAGTGTGATTGTTAAGTCTTTGTTGCCCGATACATGTTCTGTCTCTTTGACATTTGATATTTGGTCCGGTAATTCTAAGGAGGATTACATTTTGTTGTTGCTCATTTTGTTAATGCTGATTGGGAACTACAAAAAAAGGTTATTGGTTTGAGGCTTATTGAGGCAGCACATACCGGTGCTAATATTGCCGATAGCATTTGTAATGTGGTTGAGGAGTTTAATTTGATGAATAAAGTGTTTCTTTGTGACTTTAGATAATGCATCTTCTAATTCTAAGGCTTTTGAAACTCTGGCTCCTACATTCTTTGGTTATTTGGGTTCCTATCCCGCACCTACTCATGATGATCCTAACAAAGTTAGATACTTGCTTGTGCATCATTTGTGTTTGCCATATTATTAATTTGATTGTTAAGTCCGGTTTGAAAAGGATTAAATCTTATCTTGAGGATTTTAGAACCGCAATAAGCTTTTTAAATTCCTCTAATCAGAGAATTGCATTGTTCAAAAACTATTGTATTGCTAAGGGTGTTAGACCTAGAAAGTTTGAAATTTGGACATGGATGTTAGATGGAATTCTACTTATTTGATGCTTAAATCTTTGTTGACTAAAGATGAAGATACATGCCAATATATGTGTATAAGGAAGTGTTTTACGTGTTCATTAATTCAAACTATGAAAAGGTGCTTTTGACTCCTTTGCATTGGCATATTGGTGAACAGATAATGAGTTTCCTGGAGCTTTTTTATGAGTGCACTGTTGTTCTATCTGGTGTTTACTACCCTACTTCTCCATTGGTTCTCGCATAATATTCTTGACATTGCCGAGCTTTTGAAACAAGCTGAATCGATATTAATCTTAGAAGCATTACAATTACCTATGAAGCTTAAATTACTTAAGTCTTTGGGAAAAACCTCCTTTGTTGTTTTCTTTTGCTTTAGTTCTTGATCCTAGAGGTAAGATGCTCGCCTTGTATTCATTGCTTGATCTTCTTGGTAAGGCTTTAGGAGTTAATTACGATTGTCTACTATGGTGATGTGAAAGATGAATTGAGTAGACTCTTTAGCAAGTATGTTGACAAATTTGGTGCAACAACAAGATCTACCAGCCCTATGGCTTCATATCCTCCCTGGTAAGAGAAAGCATCATGGGGAAGGCTCTTTGGTAATTCCGGTGCACCCGACTCATCTTCGGCATCTATTGTTAGTGAGCTCTAGACTTACTTAGACAATGACCGGTCGACCGGCTCTTCCAGAAAACTTTGATATCTTGCTCGGTGGCGTGACCACAAGCAAACCTATCCTATCTTGTCTATTTTGGCCAAAGATATTATACATTCCTCGCATCTACTTTGTTTCCCTGAGTCTTCTTTCAGCTTGGTAGGTAGGATACTTTCAAGACCGGCGACGGCGCTTGTTGCCCTCGAGCATGTTGAGATGCTCACATGCATCAAGGATTGGGAGCTAGGAGTAAAGAGAGAACAAAGACACTATTGAGGACTTCGACTTGGTGGCATCCTTTGACAACCCGTGGATTGATGATGTTGGTCAAGGGCAAGGCACCGCACCGGCACCAATAGTTCTGTTGGTGGCTAGAAGAAGAACAACAACAAATTGGAGGTAAAGACTTTCACTCTCCAGTCTCCATTCATGATTCATTTGCTTTAGTTCATAGACCAGAAACTGATCAGGTCATATTGCGAGGGACTTTTGCCGGTGATTTTGGTTAGTGCTCGTGGTTCACTTTTGCATAAACGGATCAGTTCTTAGATAGTTGGATGTTGAACCTCATGTGATGTGAATCGTCGGCCGAAGTTTTGCCGGATGTTGCCACCGAGATGGCTATTGTAATAGGGCTAGATGATTGACAGTTTGAAACTTAAAATTTGAATACATTTTGAGTCGGGTTGTACTCTTTTCCTTTCTAGGGTTTCTCCCACAAGGGTGGGTTTACCTAGAAAGGTTTTTAATGAGGCAAAGATTGCACTACAAACTCTATCTATTTGAAACACTTTGTCTTTGTCCTTGTCTTCATTTCGAATTCCTGTCAAATTTGACTTGATTCAGTTAAACTTTGATATCCCGTGAAAAACTTAGTTGATTCTAATGTTTTTCACTATCGGGCTATGGGCCGCCCCAAGACGGGTAAAGTGTCGTGCTCACGGGAGGGCACGCGGCGATCGATTTTCGCCCGTGGGGTCGTGTGGCCGTTGCCTCAAAGACGGTGGCCCGCCAGCAAGGCCCGCACGACCGCGGACGGCGCAAAGACGACCCTCGCGACGGCACGGACGACAAAGTGCAAGGAATACATTGCTCGTGTCTTGGGTACCTCACTTGTGAGTGGTGGCTTGGGGCTAGCAAGTGCACCGCCTAGCTCAAGCACCATCCTTGTGTTGGTCTAAGACACTTAGGAGACTAGCTTGTCGGTGTGTGCGGGTCAACACATCGACGTGTATTTTGTCTCGGTGATTGGCTCTTCATCATATTGTGTCCGATTGTTCATCCTCTACATTGGTGATTGGTTCATTGCCTCTACACGTCGGTATATCAAGCTCTATCACTCGCATTTACCTTCCTAGCTTTGCTTGTGTAGTTGTTCTTGCTATCCTAAGGATCATATTTAGGATTGCTCACTAGTTAGAGTAGTGACATAGCTTTGAGTGACATAGAGATCATAGAGTATATTTAGAATTGTCACTAGAGGCTTGCAAGACAATAGAGTTAGTGCAAACCGCGTTTACGCCTTTTGTTATACTAATCGGTTTGTTAAATTGAGCTTGTAGAAAATTTTTATAGGCTATTCACCCCTCGTCTAGCCATCTAGGACCTTACACCTACCCCAAGGACGCACCCGCCGTCGCTACTCAGTTCAGATCAGATCAGGAGGCTACCTCCGACGTCCACCAGCTGCTCGACGAAAAGCCTACTCAACTAGGCCAACGTCACGAGGCTCCATCAATGGCACGTATAAGTTTCCCCATTACCAAAGAATGTCTTTTTGACAAGGGGAAAGCCAGAGCATGTACACGACTACCATCAAGAAGAACCCAACGACGCCGCCGACGTCAAAGTCGACGTTACCAACTCCAACCCCGACATACCGACATCGACAACGTCTACAATGGCACCCCAATAACATCAACAACGACCATGACATCGTCAACCATAACGTCCTCAACATCAACGACATCGGCATCACCGCCGCCCTCTCCGTCGCCGCCGCTCGGGAAGCTGCCGTCGACGTGTCACAGCCGACCCAATCTAATCGGGTTGTGACATGTTCATTTTATTTTATAACTAGTTTAAAAATTCCAAAGATATTTAAAAAAGACAATAAGGGATGGCCAACATCGATGCAGTGGGTATTTTTTTTGACAAGCCAGGTGGCACACTTTTCATGATCAAGGATGGTTAAGGAGTTGTTCATCGACCCAAATACAACTATATTAAAGAGATAACGCTTCTTTAGCGATTTCATGTGCCACACCGTTTGCTTCCTGATCGCAGTGTGCCAGGGAGATGGATTCAAATTCCTGCCAAAGGAGAAGACATTCCTCGTAGATTGGCGCTCCAAAGAAGCCCCGGTTTCATATTCTCCACCACTTCCATGCAAGAGAGTGTATTGAGATTTTCCCGCATCTAGGGATGAAAACGGCCGAAAACGATCGGAAGGAGGTCAAATCACTTTCATTTTCATTTTCTTTTTCGAAAAAACGAAATCGATACGATATTGTTAGGAAATGAATACGGCGCCGGTATTCGGGAATTTCGAAAAACAATATTGTCGGTCGGACAATACAACGATAACGATCGAAATCTATGATAACGGTATCCTCAAAAACGATAAACACAATCGAACTATAGAAAATGAGAAGAGCCATATAACTCACAACATCACCACAGTTCTTGACAATGACACAAATAAACGATCAAGTTTTAAATTGACTTGACATAGCATAGTGATAAAAATATGAATTATTAGAGTTTCTTCTTAAGTAGAGGTTGTTCCTATATGTGTTCAATCCTTGCCGTATAGTTAGTTTCAAAAAAAAGTATTTGCCTTATGTGCATGTTGGTTGTGTGTGTCTTTGATTCGTAATTACCAACGGTAAATTACTCGCTTAAATACTGAATCTTCTGAAACGATCGGAAAAAGGGCAAAATTGTTTTCACTTTCATTTCCATTTATTTTTACCATTATCATTTTTATTTTTCCGGTTACCACCTCTGTTTTCATTTAGACATCAAATTCAAAAAAAACTCGAAAAACGACTTAAAAAAATCGGAAACTATCATTTTCGTTTTTCATCCCTACCTGCATCCAATCGGTTGGGCTAACTCGATGCAGTGGATACAGTGCTCGTGCCACCGACGGCCTTGTATCCAGCGTCAAAGCAGCATCCGACGGCTCCTAGCGTTCCTAGGAGATTTTCGCTTCTCCTTCACGCTGGCGCCGCTGCAGCTCCAGGACCTCTCCACTCTCCTCGCGCCGTCCCGCACCAGGCGCCGCGCCGCTGCAGCTCCAGGACCGCTCCTCACGCCGCTTCAGGGGCTCCTCCGCCACGCCGCCGCCATTCACGCCTCCCTGGAGGGGAGAACGTCGAGCCTCCTTCCTGCGCCAGGCCGGATTTGCCACCAGCGCCGACTCCCCGAGTACTCGACGCTTCCACCGACCACCGCTCACCGCCGCCGTCGTGCTACACACTACACACTCCTCGGCTCCCGTGCTCGTCTCACCGACTGCCGGATCCCACTCCACCAGCCTTTCCATTCGCAGCGAGCGGCAGCTTTCCTCGGTCTCTCGACCCCACGTGAGGTGGCAATGGAATACAGGAGGGTGAAGGATCAGGTAAATCCCAATGTCTACACTAGCGATTGCAGAAGCCTCTTAACCCTAGAGGACTTTATCAGATTCAATGCGCCCCTCCGATTTAGGTCGCGTCGCCTGCCTCTTCGATCTAGGAAGAATCTCTCCCTTTTTTTTTTTTTTTTTTTCCTCCAAAGCTGTATTGTCTCGGGTTACCTAGGGTTCTACAATCTATTGGGCATTGTTTAGCTGGGCGGTGCATATGTACTGTACCTGTCGTTGTTCTTGTAGGTGTTAGATAAATAGGGTTGCTAATTTGGTGGCAGTAGTGAGTGCCATGTTGAATCTAAGTCACCAAGTTCCCGGGTCGATCGGGTCGAGGAACGGGGATGAGGAACGTGGTACAATGATTAGAGGGGTATACATCTTCAGCACGATTATTTTGGATACGGATCGCGATCCATGTTGATTTGGGATGTCCCCTGAACGAGGGACGCTATGGCCAGATAATCACGACTTGCATGTGCTGCCAGTGGGGCCACAACGCCATATGCATAGACAATTGATTGGCCAGGAACAGCATGCATGGCAACAACTGCCAAGTCCTGAAATCTTTCCTTTCTGTTGGAGCGCACTAGAACAATCGATCAAATAAGTGATGAATCGGCGTGCCGACATCTTGCGTTAGCTGACTCGCGAGCCATGTCCGTGCCGATCCGTTGTGATTGAGTCGACGATCCAAGCTACGATCCGTCTACGATAAGATCCCTGGCTTCGCACCACGCCATCCCCGCCCCTCGACCGGGAGTTCCCGGGACACGGAACCCTGGCTCGTTCCGCGCTCCCGGTGACTAAGTGTTGAATGTGTGTGAGATTGACATGCTTGCAACTTCTGTTTTGGGAGACTGGCCGTGTTTGTGCCGTTTTGGCAAGGACATCAAAGGTTATGACTGTATATTGTTTATTTACTCGGAGTGGCCATGCCATTGACAATGGCAGCACTCATTTTGGTTTATTTCAATGAACCCATATTGTGGTATATACTTATGGGAGCCCTATATTTATTGGTTGAGATGGAAGACAGTTTGAACTGCAGAGGTTTGTGCATGCATTGTTGAATAGCTTGCTAGAATGCTGTTTCAGGCCTAGGTTGAAGCTATAAGTTTGCCCTAGTTCTTTCACGTGCAACCAAGTTCAGTTTTTGCGTTTCTAGCACAGATGCTATAGGGATTAAAAATTAATTCACTACCTAATAACTGGTTGTTCCTTGCACAATCAGAACTGTCCAAACTCCAAAACCAAAGACATTATGATTCAGTTCAGTTGTTCGACTGACTCATGTTGTTGATGACTGAGTGAACTTGGAATTCTAACCTTTTTCCCCATTTTGCTCTCGAACTCTGTTCTTTTTTGTGTACACTGGCTATGAGAACTTGTATCTGAACTGCTTCAAACATAATCTGAATATTGAACTGATGGTTTACATTTACAAAATGGTATATCTTTTACTTAACTCTTCCAGGGTGAACTACACTGGACCAGCTTGTGCTTGATATGTAAGGGTTTAATGGACCAGCTTTGATCCAGTCCCTCTCTCCCGGATAAAAAGAAAAGCTTGTAGTATCGAGCCTGCATGTTGCTTTTGTTTGTTTATTCACTATGCCAGCCATGTATTTCAGCTCTAGAGCAGTCTCTAACATATCTTCTGTCCCTGAAGGAGATTTATGATGATTTATCTCACAAGGATGTGGAAAGCCTGAGTGTGAGGACACTATCTAGCGCCAACAGTAAGTTATTAATACATCATCGAAATTCTTATTTTAACACTGTGGGACTCATTATGGATTCTGTCAGCTACAGCTACTGGTCTCAGCTCTGCAGTAGGCGCAAAAGACAAGTCTAGTTGGAAGCTAAAGTAAGTGTTAGTTTCCTCTTAAGTCTTAACCTTATTTTTCGACCAGATACTTTCTTGAATATTATCATATCACTTATCCTTATATTTGCGACAGGTCTGTTGTTACTCTTGCATTGACATTACTAACAAGTTCTCAGGCAATATTAATTGTGTGGTCAAAAAGAGCTGGAAAGTATGAATATAGTGTCACAACAGCTAATTTTTCGGTGAGAAAACATGTCTCAAGATGTTTATTACATATATCTTTGATTGCCCGTCAATTTGCATAAACTAGTGTATTGTCAGATTATCCCTTGTGTTCTTTCAATACATCTTAGTTTAGTAATATTTGTTTGTATATGTCTAGGTGGAAGCTTTAAAATGCCTTCTATCACTAGCTGCTCTTTTTAGGACATGGAACCGCCATGGTGTCACTGATGATAATAGGTGAGGACTGCATTTTGGCAACTGTGCTACTCAGACTTACAGTGTGTTTGCCTCAACGCCAGAGAACTGGCCTGGCCCAGGCAAGCATTCCCAGGCATCCAATTTTGGACACCTAGGGTTGGATGCGGCCTGGCCAATGCTGCCTGGGTCAGGGTACTATCCAAACATGCCCTTAGTTCCTACATTTCTAACATGAGTGTATAATTATACTTTAAAGTCAGTTATTATAAGTTCGTTTTACCAATTCAAGTCATTAACATGGCAATTATGTTTCAATGAAATTTACAACATGTTATGAATTTTTCTATGAACATGGGACACTGAGACTTGAGATTGCAATCTACAAACTGTTGCTTCTGTTAACTCTCAGCAGCCATTTTTGCTATTTTCAGGTTAACCACATCTTTTGATGAAGTTAGTGTATATCCAATTCCTGCTGTTCTTTACATGGTAAAGAACTTATTGCAGGTGTGGATGGTACTTCTGTGATATGGCTAATTAAATTTCATGATGTTTAAGCTTGTTGACATGTCCTTCCATTTGCTGTGCCAGTACTATATCTTTGCCTATGTGGTGGGCACACCAGCTTATCAGATCTTGAAGAACCTAAATATCATCAGCACAGGTGTTTTGTACCGTATCATTTTGAAGAAAAAGTTAGTATCTTCTGAGCAATTGGAAATTATCTTTACAGATTACTCTAGGAGTTGAAGTGTGTATGTATATTCAGTTTCTTCCCTGTCCCTTTTAGGTTAAGTGAAATTCAGTGGGCAGCATTTGTGCTTCTATGTGCTGGTTGCACAACAGCTCAACTTAATCCATCGTAAGCACTAAATGATATTCCACTTCAATTCTCTCTCATTATCTAGTCATCATTTGGTCATTTAGTTAAACATGAATTTTGATTAGTTGAAATGTTTATCTGTCCCTATTTAGGTCTGACCATGTGCTTCAAACTTCTATTCAAGGTTGGATGATGGCAATTGTGAGTTGTATAGAACATGTATACAGTTTCATTAAGATTAATGTTCAAGTATTATCACTCACGTTACTGAATTGGTCATTCTCATGCAGGTGATGGCTCTTTTGAGTGGTTTTGCTGGGGTATATACAGAAGTATGTCTTGTTAGTTGTTACTCTTTGTTTATGTTATCTTATATATCGGGCTTTAAGTTAATTCATTGGGGGTGTAAAAAATTAAGAATGTTTTTGTCTATCTTTTAACACTGCAGGCTATCATTAAAAAACGGCCATCAAGAAACATCAATGTGCAGAACTTTTGGCTATACATTTTTGGGGTGATCTTCAATCTAGTTGCAATTTGTGTTCAGGATTATGATGCAGTCATGAATAAGTTAGTGCACATGGAAACTACTAAACTATTATGTCATCTTCAGTATAATTTATGGATTTAACACTGACTTATGATATCTGACGCAGAGGCTTTTTCCATGGGTATTCATTCATCACAGTTTTGATGATACTGAACCATGCACTGAGGTACCAAACACTAACAGTTTAACTTGTTTCACTTGGTGACTTCAAGCAGCTTACAATGGTTTCATTTACTGTGCAGTGGAATTGCTGTTTCAATGGTGATGAAATATGCTGATAACATAGTCAAGGCATGTGGCACTAGCATTTAAATTTATGTATGAGCATGATAGATGTCACTACTGTTGATTCAGTTGTATATGTGCTGCCCACTAGAGCCTAACTACTGTTTATATGTGGCATCGTAGCCAATAAATGGCTACTGCAGCAACTCATGGCAACCACATTAGCTAGGATTAGGTGGATAGGTTTGTTAGATTAGATATTTTGTTTTGTTTAATTGTTGTCATTAAGGTGTTTTCTTTTTGAATATTTCATATGAGTTAGCCCTAGCCCCTACTAGTCCCTATCACCTCCACCTGAGGTCACTGTCATCATTTCAATTAAGCAAAGATAGATATGAAGAAGTCTTTAGTCTAAGGCCCTGTTTGGTTCCATGGACTAGGGACTAGGGACTAAATGAGACTAAAAATTAGTCCCTAGTCCCTCCCAAGAGTCTATTGAAATTGGGACTAAATGGGACTAAAAATTAGTCCCTAGTCCCTCATGTTTGGTAATTTAGGGACTAAGTGGGACTAAAAATTAGTCCTAGTCCCTTGGGAACCAAACAGGCCCTAAGTATCCACCACCCTGATAACTCCCTGGACCTGGTCGCTGCCACGAGGGTCACAAATTGCGGCTTGGATTTGAATTAGATCATTTCAGATTTAGAGAAGTAGCTAGGAACAGTGAACTTCTTTTATTATATTCACAATAATTCTTAATGGAACTGAAGTCCATACTAGATACATTGTTGATGCATGTATTTTTACTGTTTCCTATTATTTTCAGCATAATTTTGTTTAATCTTTCTGGGAGGAAGACAACTACTCTGAGTTTACCAAGTATACCTAGGTCATTAGCTTAAATAGTATTCAGAGACATGTTGTCTTTCTGGAAGTAATAATTTAGAGCACTTGAATTTATCTTTTGCATTGCAAAAAGGGGGATCTCTAGTCTACCCCAAGTGGTTGGGTCTAAAAGGCTCTGCTGTTGTTGGCAGTGCTCCAGGAGAACAAATGTAGATACTCCCAAACAACACCCAGATGCATCTTTTATGTGGATGTTAACTAAATGGCCCATCCTATCATGTCCCGTCTTGCCCCATCCCATGAAGCAAACACTTTTTGGTTTTGTTCTTCTTAGTGTGCTTCGATGTGGTTAAATCACAGCAGTTTTTACTGACAATATGTATTTACAGGTTTATTCAACTTCAGTTGCGATGCTTCTGACAGCAGTTGTATCGGTCGTCTTGTTCAACTTTCATTTATCCCTCGCATTCTTCCTTGGATCCACGTAAGTGTTAATGATAATTTTAGTGCTGCTTCTGCTGATCAGAGCTTTCAAATTTATGATAGAATAACGTAATCTGCTAAACTTTCAGGGTTGTGTCTGTCTCAGTGTACCTGCACTCAGTTGGAAAACTTCAACTTCAACCACAGAAATAAGGTTTGTTTAGTCACTGGTTACTGAGTACTGACTGCTCCTCATCTGTCAGTAATCACCGTATAACACAAAGGATTGGTGAAGATGGAATCTGGGATTCATTATTGGTGTTTCATGCTTTGAGGCTAGAAGCAAAGCTTCAGTGGAGATGAGATTCGATTGCATAGTTAACTTGTGGAAGCTAGTAGCCGGTAAAAAGCTAGATCTGCAGATGGTTTTTGGAAGGGCTCTAGCTATTATCCTGTCACAGCTTTTCTTTTATATCAAGTCAAGTTCGTTGATCGCTAACCGCATCAGTGCCTAGTTTTTGAGATATCAAGCACCCATTTTTATTGTAATGCTAGTGTTCAAAAATTTTATTGTAATGCTAGTGTTCAAAATTTTTATTGTAATGCTAGTGTTCAAATACTAGGTAGTACACAATTGTTGTATTGAACTGGTTGCCTTTAATTCTAATGTACAGAATTACCATTCTCTTTTACCACCGAGCATGCGGTCCATTGTTGAGTGTTATGCATACACGTTGCTGGGGCAGGAGTTTTGATCCTGCAAAGTATTTTTAATCATGTTAGGTGTTTGTATTATGCTAGAATTAACTTCGGGGCATTTAACTCGGATGCGTCCAAACTCCAAAATTGTATTTTGCGTGTTTTGAATATGTATTTTGAAATTGAACTTCTTGGATATAGTATTCTAACTCTATGTTTCATGGCCAAAATAAAAAGTAGGGTATTTTTTAGTTTTGGCACAGGCCGGCATTGTGATTATCAAATACATTTTGCTGTCGAGCCAAATTCAACCATTAATACTGTGCTAAAATTTTGAAATTTATCTAGACACAAATAAAGAATCCATTATCACCGCATGATTAACTCACATATAATAGACGTAGAACAGAAAACCGCATGCAGAAAGTATGGATAATTTTTGTACTGGTTTGTGAAAATATAAAAATCAAGTGCTGTGGGGATCTCCTCCACAGTTTTGGCCTCAAAAAAAGGGGAATGGAACGTTTCACGGGAGAGACCTTTTCTGGTTTTGTGCCCAGAGAGGGAACTGATGAGAAGGTGGTTCGTGGGATTTTGATTCTCTCTCATTTTTTATAATAATTATGGTGTGTTTAGATGCCTTTGGAATGCAAAATGTCAAATACGATTTATTTTGTTACAGCAAAATACAGAATGCATAATTTTTAGTTGTATATATATATATTTTTTTTTTTTTTGCCATGCACATACCACACATGTTCCCATGACATTTTTTCCTCTCTTTTGGGCCTCTTGAGTGCAAAATGAAGAATGCAAATTACCCTAATATTTGGTGGTTTTTCACCATGGTTTTAGTTCCATTTTGCAAAGTAATACGATAAAACACAAATTTTTTTTGGCAAAAAAAAGTGGAACTAAACATGGCCTTCCTTTTCAAGTGGAACAAGTTAAAATAAGTTGCTCTTTGTCCCAAACAAAAAAAAAAACTTCAGAATACTTTTTTGTAGGAAAAAACATCATTCAGGCCCTGTATAGTTACACTTTTTTTGCCAATTTTTTTTGTGTGTTTTTTTGGTACTCCCTCCATCCCAAATTATAATTCGTTTTTGACTTTTTTTGACAACAAGTTTGACCACTCGTTTTATTCAAAAAATTTGTGCAAAATATCACTTCTTTTTCTTTGTGGATTTTTTTTATTAATAAAAGTTCTTAAAAATGACTTAAATTTGACTATATTTGCGTAAAATTTTTTTTTGAATAAGACGAATGGTCAAACTTGGAGCTAAAAAAGTCAAACGACTTATAATTTAGGATGGAGGGAGTATTATTTTGCAAAATGGAACTAAACACCATGGTGAAAAACCAATAAATATTGGGGTATTTTGCATTCTTCATTTTGCACACAAGAGACCCAAAAGAGAGTAAAAATGTCATAGGAACATGTGTTGTATGTGTACGGCAAAAAATTTTGTATGTAACTAAACATCAAGGTGAAAAATTCTACATTCCATATTTTGCTGCAACAAAAAAAAACTTGCATTTGGTATTTTGCATTCCAAAGGCATCTAGACACACCCTTAGGATAAGATTTCAGCCAAACAAGTTTGTAAAGTGATTTAGTTTCTTGGAGAAATGTTTCTCAAGAGAATCTGGATATGAAATGTTTCTTCTTGATATTAAATGTTTCTTCTCGAGAGCAATGACATAATGAACAAAATCATACTGGTCATAACCAAGATAAGAATAGCACTCTCAAAACATTTACAACAGTTGAAAAATACCGATTTAAAAAACATGAAGCAAGCAACATCAGTTTCCTTGCAGGTATGGGTGACCAGACATTAGGACAACACATATTCCATAGACAACTGAATATTTGATTTACATATACAATGAAAACTATGTTTACTTATATATGGAGTTGAGGCACGAATGCATATCCTTCCTGTATGTTCCTATCTTTTGCCTTCCAACAAAATGTGATGGAACTGTTTAACTACAATACAGAGGGACGGTGACAGGCTTGTAGAGGAAAGTCTTGACAGTGTGTGAGTTCCCAGAAGATTTGTTGTAAGTGAACTTTACCCCAGAATGAGCATCACCCCTTCGTGTGCAATGCAGATGGAAGCTGCTGATAGGCCTTGCCAAGCACGAGTCCCACCTGTCACTCTCTGGCATAGTCTCGGCAACAGTATACATGCCCTTAGAGTTTGTGAAGGCTTGGTAGTTGATAACTTCACCGGATTTTGTGATACAGAGGACAGCAACCTCGGCACCTATACAAGACAGAAACATCATAAAGATGAGTTAAAGAACGATCTTAAAGCAAATTGAACAGAACATATTGAACCCAAGTAGACAAGTAAACACACGGTCCCACAACCCTCTCTCGCGATCGCCCTCGCACGCCGCCTCCTCACGCCCCACAGCCGTGCGCCGCCCCACGACTTGCATAGCGCCCCAACGGTCGCGTCCATTGCACAGGCCACTTCACATGGCAGCGCCACCCCAGGCAGCCTCTTCTCCTTAGAAATTTTCTTCTACAACGCACCCAGACTTACCCTAACTCTATCTTTTTGTCTTGTGCCCTATTTTTGTGTTTCTTTTATACTTGTTTCCTATGGGTTTCATCTCTAGCCTACTCCAACTAGCTTGGGACAAAAGGCTATGTTGTTGTTGTTGTACAACGTACTCAGACTGCACATTGTTTCCCATCCATTTATGTGATGGTCCCTACTTCATATATTGCCTTATTTTCTTCGGGAAAAAAAGGACCATTGCACTACCATAATTTTCAAATGCACAATTCAACTTTTACTAAACTTCATGCATTAGATTTCTTGCTTGGCCCTACCATGATTTACAGCATCATCAAAACTTCCTTACCGTGTTAATATGCTTACTCATCTGCACAGCGACCAGTAAAGTTCAGCCATAACGACCACAGCTGCATCCCAAATCACTGAACACATCTGCACATTCCTTTATGCTATTGTTTTATTTGTTCTTTTGCTTCCTCCAATTCCTCACAATGTTGTTTTGGCGAATTTTGGGAACACTAAACCATTCATCTTTGATTATTTGTCCCTTCGCTACTGTGAATATACCACACAGTAAATCCTTCATCTTTGACATGTCTACCACACTTCGCTACTGTGAATCATATTAACTTTTTTTAAGACATAGTAGACACTTTACAACTGTGAATCCTATAATTTTCTTAGCGATTACTTCCTACCTGTAACAGAAAAAAAACAGTTCTCCCATTTCCAACGCAGAGAAGTGTTACTTTGTGATTTTGTCGGCCCTGCTACTCCAATCAGCAGCAACAACTTGCATCTTGGTTCTTCACAGACGCTTCCTCCTCATGTTCAAATACCCGTACATGCATATGTAAATGCTTACATATAGTTTAAATTCCTCTGCATGTTGGCTAATGCCTCAACGCACATAAGCCCTGTAAATATTCTTAGGGGGACTGTACAATTCAGCTAAGGCTCAAACTATAGTGTGGTTTACCTAATAGTTAGGTTACATGCTGAACATTGTATATTTGTTCAGCCTTCAATTTCAAATTCAAATGGCCTGTAATTTTGGTGTCATACACATTCCAAAATCAAAAGTCCACTATTATTGCTACTTTATACATGATTTAGGTTACACATGTTATGTACATGCATCTCATGTGTACAGTTTCAACGATGTGTTCCCATACTGAAAGCTTCAAATTCAAAGTCTGCATCTCTGTTATACATATCTGTATTGCTATGTTTGGGTTGGTATGTTTGGATTATCCCTACTATTACCAGTGATTTGTCTTAAACTAAAAATAATAGGCTGGTGAAGAGTCACGAGAAAAAAAAATGTCCGCTTATGTACCTTTCTCAGCAGAACAAAGAAGAAAAAGCTACTAGACTCGTAACCTTGAAAATGTACATAAGAGGTTACATTCCTACAAATATCTACAAGTGATCAAACCAAAATATCACTCAGCCTATATATACTCTTATACTCCCCGCGGGGGTTCTGGCAGTTTCATTCTTTTTCTGGCCATCCACCCCATAGTCATCCGATTAACCATGATTAGTCGATGATAAATCGGACGACAAGAAAACTGACCCCGTAGTCATCCTATTAACCGTGATTAGTCGATGATAAATCGGACGACAAGAAAACTAACCGGCCTAATCGAGTCGTAAGCCCCTAATCGAGTTGAGGATATCAATCAGGACGACTAATCGGATAACTTCCGGACAGAAGCAGTTAACCCCAGATCCGCTCGAGCTGTCGCGCGGACCCTAGCCGGGGAGCACCACAGGGCGCAGCGCAGAGGGCGGGCGGGCAGTCGATAAATCCGCACGAGGGGAAGAACTAGAAGAGGAGGCAGGTGTACGGGGTTAACACTGACCTTCGAGGGCGTGGTCCTCCGGGCCGATGGCTGCGTCGCCGCAGACGTCGCAGACGACGCGGCCGCGGATCTCCCCCGTCCAGGCCTCAGCCCCCGCGAGCAGGATGCCAAGCGCGATGCCGAGCCGCAGGAGGAGCGGCCACCGGCGAGGGTGTACCGCGGCGGCCATGGTTGGTAAGCCCGGGATGGTTGGTGGTAGGTATACGAAACAAGAAGAAGCCGTGCTGCCGACTCCTGGGCTTCTTTGGTCGACTCTGCCTGGGCTTCTTTGGGGGCTTCTTTTGCCTTGGCTTGCCTTGGCGGCTAGCTTTGCTTTACCTTACCAGGCAAGGATATCTTAGGACCTTCCTTTCCTTTGCTTGTTTGGGCAAGCTTTTTCTTGCCGAACCAGGCCAGCCGATTATTAAGCATAGGAATACTCCCTTTGTTCCAAAAAAAAAACATGTAATTATAGGAAACGTGTCAGTCAAACTTTTTTTAACTTTGACCAAGTTTATAGCAAAAAGTATTAAATTATGTCTCAAAATAAATTTATTATGAAAATATGTTTCATAACTAATCTAATGGTACTTAATTTGTCTCATAATTCTTAGTATTTTGTGAAATAATTTTAGTCAAAGTTAAGTAAAATTTAATTCCTCGGGATTTGAGAATTGCATGTTTTTAAGAACGGAGGGGAGTAAGTGAGTTAGACGAGCCATAAAAATACTCACCCACGGAGAAGACAAAACTCGGGCGTTGTGCTTAAGAAGAAAACTATACTTTAAAAAGAAGACCTTCTCACGCATACACAGCGGCACCGCCATAAACTGTGCTTTGGCAAAGAAGACCTTCTAACGCAGTCGAGAAAACCCCGAACTTTGTCTCACTCATACACAAGAACACCGCAGTCACACGAGACTAGACGCGCTTTGACATGGGGCAGATTAGGGGATTTTTTTTTCACCTCCGGCAGACGGACCAACGCACCCGGGAGCACTCAAGGATAAATAATATAAGTTCCTCTAGCAAGGGTTCAGGCACAGCACCTCTCCGTAGGGTGGCAACCGAACGTCCTGACCAACCGGTCCATGGACGTGGTGGCAGACGAGCCACAATTTCTGGCGTATTTCTTGTTCGTATAATTTACGGCAAGAGTGAGACAGAAATTTGCTAGAACGGAGAACAAATGCTTGATAAACAAATCAAATGTTCTTGGTCGGCCTAGCAACACTACTTATGGCAAGAGACCCAAACGTGCCGACTCCGTCCACCCCAAAATGAATCGAGATAATTATTATTTTTATATGTTTGGTCAAAGCTGAAAATGCCTCGCAAAAAAAAAAAGTTCAAAATGATAGTCCAACATGCTTCATAGTCTTAGTTTTGAAAACAGTGTCCGTACAGCCCCTATCATTATATGAGATTCATGGCTTCTATAAAACCTCAATTGGAGGTGGATTCAATAAAAGAAGTTTCCTGTCTTGTTGACATCTAAAATGCGCTATTCCAAGTTTACAACCTTATACAGCGCCAGTGTGAGCTGTCGATGTCTTGCACTTGGCTTACATAGATCGATGTACCACTCGACAAGCACTGTCCACCTTCAGATTCAGTTATACAGTAGTAACAAAAATTTATAAATTGTCAGTCAGATGAATATAATACGTAATGGAGTCCATAATGTTCTGGAGCCGATTTAATACCACAAGGCGAGAGGCGTGCTAGCTAAAACGCTAAGATTATGAAACAAATTAGACCCCAACTAAAAGGGATTGAATTGTTTGTGACCACTCTCCAAAATGTCAGCAGTTAGCATCAAATAGTAAACCAATTAGACATCTTGGAGCTAGGCCAGAAAAGGTTTCTACAAGTACAATCTGCAACCACCCATGACAACAGAAGCTCATAATTAGTAAAACTTCCAACGGTACAACACAGGGTTAGTATGCAGAGACAGGAAAGAGAACTTGTGTCATGCACGCTTTATTCCTTCTACGTTTGCCGAAGACAATGAGTATTAGAATGGTCCCTGAATATGTAAGCCCTCAGAAGTCAGAAGATTCTTTGACAGTAGTTTCAGCCACCTTGCAGAAAATTCTGATTGAGATGCCAGGGTGGTGAAACGTTTCATTCTTCTGCCATTGCATCTCTACCACGAGTTAGGACACCAATCGATTCCCATTCCAATGCGCAAACAACATCCTGTGCAAATCCATAACAGTATTAACATAACATATTGCCATTACCAATAAAAAAAAATAAAAACTACAAAAAAATAACAAAAACTGTTTACTTGACCAGGTGAAGTCAAGGACTTACAGAGGGATTCTCAGGATCTATGTCAAAGGAGTTGATAGCACAAGTTTCTTCAAGCAATTCAAGGGGTCTCTCATCTGCTAATCGGAAAAAGGCACAATAAGTAAAGATGAGTAAACACTAAACACCGACAATCCAAATGTTACATGTACATCTCAGTTACCTTGTTCGACAACTGCAAGGATCCCCTCCTCTGAACACATCATCACTGGCAATATTCTTGCAGATGCAGATGAGATGATATCAGAAGACTGAGTGTAAGTGTCAAAAAGAACCTCCCACACCTCACTTCCATACACAGGCTCAGCTATTCCATTAAGGCCTACACCAGAGAGTGGTATCGGCTGATGTGGCCACCGCAGATCCCAGGCAAATATGGTCCCTGATGAGCCTCCCACCTGCAAACATTCAGAAATGAACCATGCTGATATGACTCATGTAATCACACCCATAAAGCTCGTTTCAACTATGTGCTCAACAGGGGTGGACTAAAATTGGAGCAGTATGGGTCTGTGCACTAGCAATAACATGAGCTTTCTGCTCCACACTGTCAGCAACGCCAAGACGAGCAATAACATTAGCTTTCTGCTCCACACTGTCAGCAATGCAGTGACCTGCATCCATACAGTCCATGCTCCCAGTGGACTATGTTAGGGATCCCTGTTAGCTAGAGTCCTCTAGGCCCAGTATGCCTCACTGCTCAGGCTCACTTATTAGGTATGTGGGTGCAAGAGCATACACTAGAGGGCATGGGACACTGGAACATTAACCAACTCATCTAAATTTAACAAAATAATTCATAACATAGGGCAAAATAATTCTATAAAACAGCAAATCAGTTTCAGAAACAAGAGGTAAGCCAACATAAAAACGCTGCTCTGTAAAGAATATTTTACATTTGAAAAATATAGAAAGTGAAACTGCTTCGACAAATATAACCTAATGCCTTCAAGGTGTATTATACACAAGGAAAGCTTCTTAACATGGAAATCATTACAAAGGAATTAAATTTAGCTCTAAACTGAAGTCAGAAAATAACATCACTGGCCCAACTGCTGAAGTCAGAAAATAGCACAACTTAAACTGACAAACAAGGTTCCGTTGATTCTTTTCCATTTGTATAAACTTCACTTGCAAGATTTCTCTAGTGCATTGACATAGGTTACCTCTTATTGAAAAAACAAGACCTGTTTGGAATATATATGAATTTTCAAAAGAAATTTTATGGAAAATAGATTGAACGCTGCTTGATATAGTTGACACTTGACAGCTTATTTCCTGAATGAATTCCATGTTTCAAATGGAAGCTTATTGGTGTACATTAATTTGCTCAACTATCAACAACCTAAATCAGTTCATTACTAAGTTAACATGGTACTTGGGACGATTTGTTATCCTAGAGGTTAGGTCCTCAAAACTATTCAGATGAAACATAACACTTAACTAAAATCATTTATTTATTCAAAGTAAACTTGCATTTGCTACCACATATTGATCTTACCACACAGATATGCTTTTGACGGATGAATGTCAATGGAATGCACCATTCCAGTAACTATGCCACGACCCTGTATTTTCATGTTCACCCATTGTCAGCAAGATAGCAGCGTTTGGCATAACAGATACAATGAAAACAGATGACAACAAGAATGTTTGGAGTTCGCTATTTTCTATTTTATCTCATCTGTTAGCAGCATAGTTGACAGCTTACTTTAAAGAGGACAGTTACAGGAGGCCACCAGAGCTGGATTTTCAATTAAGAGACTAAAAACTACTTCGATCTTGTAGAATAACATGGTTCAGCCACCAGTTGAAAACAAATTACTATAAATTTCACCTCAACGGCTCAATGTACACTTTCTGAGAAAGTACCAGAAACCTCTCGTGTGACACGAAGTTTTGGAATTTGGAGAATAATCATGCTTTTAATACACCAGATTTTCTTTTAACCATAATTCACAGATGTCATCAAGTTCTTATTGGAATGAAACAAAGCACCAAGCAGCGACTACAACTATCGCGACAACTATAGTAAACTTAAAATGGCAGTTCCATTTATCAGTTCTGAACAAAGAAAATGACAGACATGCATCAAACCATCCGAAAAGTATCTTCAACATTAACAGGCAAGCACCAAATTGTACTGAAAGCATCTTTGGTAGTTCGCTGCCTAAACCAAAATTAATAGAGATGCACAATAAACCGAAATCTGCACCAGAGCTTATGCATAGCTAGGAACATTTATTAATTATTACATATGGTGAACATTGAGTTAGGCTTTCATACTGGAAGATATGGATGTGAAAATATTTTGAAAGCTACTGACATAAGTTACATAACTAAAATGTTTTGCGAAACAGGTTAATCAAACTGATGTGTGGATGTGATGTTCGTGAAACATGTTATTAAAGTAATGTGTGGATGTACCAATATTTTGAGAGGTGCTGACATAATGTACCAATCCACAGGAAAACCACAGAAGTAATCTATTACAACTACCAGAAATCCATCGTTAACACGAACACATAAACCAGAAAGACAATCCTAAAGATCTAAGGTTAGCTACACTCACCAGATGCCGTTACACTGCGCCACGACGGCGTCCCCTTTCCTCCGATCCCACCACTGCACACCACATCCAACCCCCCCGTGGCGAACTCCACCGGCGACGCCCACCTGGCGGCTTCATACCCTGACATTCCTTTCCCGTCCCACACCCTCCTCGCCACCACTCTCCCGTCCGCTGCACCACCGACCACATGCACTCTTTCCGTCCTCCCCGCTGTGACCCACTCCTCCCCACCGCAGTCGAGGCCCCGGACAGGGCCCACATGGAAGCCCGCGCCGCCGGGGACGGACACTGCGGCGTCCGAGTCGAACGAGGAGGGGAGGAAGTGGGAGAGAGCCCGAGAAGGTGGCAGCGGCGAGCGCAGCAGGGGAGCAGCGGAGTGCCGTGGCGCGGGACGGGAGTGGGAGGGAGGCGAGCGGGGAGCTGGGGTCGGAGAGCGGGAGAAGGTGGATGCTGGAGGCGGCGGGGGCGGAAGTGGGGTCGTGGACGGCAGCGGCGAGGAGGCGATCGGATGGAGAGGTGGAGGAGGAAGGGAGCCACCGGACGAGGTCGACGGAGGAGGCGAGCGGGTGGCGGCGGAACGAGGGGGAATCCGCCATTGCAGGGGGTTTGGAGGTTTTAGGGTTCGGGGCCCTCTGTGACTGAGAGAAGAAGGAAACAGACGAAACCCGAACTGCAGTCATTAAGGGGAGTAAATAATAGTATTTTAAATATATATTTAGCTAATAAATTTATTTTATAAAAATAAATACTTAGGAATAAAGAAAATAAGAGTAGCCATCGAACATATTGAGATGGACTACCCCTGTCTCAACACTCCGAGCTTTTATAGTCATGCGGATGGGAGGACCCTATCGCCATCAACTCGAGGAAGCAGACAAGCAACCTCTCTAATGGTGTATGAGACAAAACAACCGTGGGAGCAGTGTGCCTTAGGGATGAAACCAGAAAATAATAAGGGGCGAAGGTCGTCTCCTACTTCCGGCAGCCCCTCATGCACCTTCATTCGTGGCTAACAAAATCAAGGGGGCTGGGGAGGGGGCCTCCACGTGTTTGGGTGGTAGTAGGCGGGGTTGAGCCCTGTTGCCCTTACCGCTAGCTTTGTCATTGCCTAGACATGGCTAGCGACCACAAAAGGTTTTAGTGTTGCGGCATTGGAGCTCGTGGTTGTACTTGACATGGCCAACAATAAAGCCCACGATGCTCCTATATACGACCTCGTTGATGATGGAGAGAGCGGCGTAAGAAGGAAGAGGAGAGCTTGATTGAGTCCTAAGTTCCCACTTCCACCTTGTAACATCAGTAGTCTCAGGCAGTGGGTGCTTCGCCCGCCCTAAGGTAAGCCAACTCTTGTGGTACGTGTGTTTAGGGGTTTCTCAAAAGGGGAAGTCATATCTAAGCTTGTGCGTTTCTAATGGAGTAGCATGACTTTTCCTGTTGTGCTTTGGTCTAGTACCATGAGATGAGTCATTATGCTAGCTATAGGAGAAACCTCTACGCGTATTTTTGTTCTCGTCTTATCAGGACTAGCATTTCTCATACATATGCGATGCTATCTTTACCTTTAAAAGTACAACAACAACAGTGTAGTATTGCCTCCATTAGACTTTTTAGTATATTAATTGTGATATAGTCACATTATTTATTTATTAATATTCTTATTAGTCATCTTTTTCTATGAATGAAACAAATAAAGTACCTTGGAATACTTTGAGATAAAGGCTATAATGTACTTTGGTACCCTTTGCCGAACTAACTACTTAAACATAAGAAATACAAATAATATAAGGTCACATATGAAGAAAGTTATACTCCTCCCGTTCCTAAATATTTGTCATTTAAACTTCCTAAGAAACAACTTTAACTAAATATATATTTAAAACTATTAATATTTATGGTACATAATTAGTATTATTAAAAAAATTTAAATCTATTTTTTAATGAATTTATTTAGAAATACAAATGTTGCACACATTTTCTACTGCTAGCGATGACAATTATTTAGCGACGGAGTAGCTACATGTAGAGCACTTACCCAACATGCGTTATGATAAAAGTAACAACTGCGCCTTCTTACGTTTTCATAGTTCAAGAGAGGATGAGAAAAGTGTCAAAAAATGGTGAAACACGAAAGTGACTTTTCTTTAGCCAACGGCGTTAACTTGAATTGCATAATTGAGACATACTCCACGTGTCTTCTGAATGTGTTAATTGTTACAGTATAAAAAGATGAACAATATGTTATACAATACCTTATTTATATTTAAATTTTGTATATCTCAAATCAGTCCCGTTCAAGTGCGTTATTCAACTCTAAGAATTAGTAATTCAACTCTAAGAATTAGTTGTATAGATTTTTTACACGTCACAACAATGTATATATGTGCATGAAAATTTAGTTAGTACAACACACTTGGATCAAGCAAGGCAGAGTGATATTTTGAGCAGAAATATTGAACTCCTGATTGTGGTATTGCTGTAAATATTAACAATGACAACACGACAACTTGCGGGTAATCTCGTAGCTCAACCTTTTGCAAAAATAATGGTATATAAAAGATAAGCCGGCAAACTCCAAAGAGGTGGCTGAGCTTGGCTCAGGTTTAGCAAGTAAAGAGATTCTTTATAGACAGGAATTCAGTTGTCAGATTAGACATGTTTCCAGGTCAAAATAGACATGTTCCTGGCACTTGACAAGTATATATCAGTATAAAACATATTGAACTTTGCCACAATTTTGGTTGAAGAAAACCATTTCTCACTTAAGTAGAACAGCAAAATGGGTGCAAATAATGGGATCAAAAACAGAAAACAGAGATTCAGAGAATCAAAGGCAACTAGACAAGCCAGAATCCTATCTATACAACATGGGAACCTAAGTTTGTTGGGTGACCTGCAACCTACGGGTCCCTCTTGGAGGGCCAAGATAACCTCCTCTGGTTCATGGCATCAACAAGTCCATCGCTCTCAGGGTTCATGTCCTCCACTTGCTTCCAGCTATCAAGCATCGAGCCATCTCTCCACTGAGGCGGTGTCAAGAACTTCGAATCGTTGCTGGAGCCACTTGGGGTCAGTGCCAGAGAGGAATGGCCAACACGTAATTTCTGAAGAGTAGAAAAGGATTCCCTCATTGCAGACATGGCCTCGAAGAACCGGGTGCAGGAAGCAAGTGCAGCAGGAATCGGTCGCAGCATTTCCTTCATTAAGAGAAATAGAGGAATTTTAACCTATGAGGACTAATGACAGTGGAACTATGCACAAGAAAGAAGAATTTAGAGTTGTTTTAAGGCCAGTTAGTCAGAATGAATACATAACAAAGTGCACTGTTATCCAGACATGGATTCATGATAAACCATATGCTATCTCTAAAAAAGAGAACAATAGCATGAGTATATTTATCCAAGTGGAAAGCATATGCATATTCCTAATTTGTTATGACTATTAGAAAAAAAAATACTTACCCCCCAGACAGCTGGTGACTCCCTAAAGTTTTGGCTCCACTGGAAATCGCCAACTGATGCAGTCAATGCCCCATAGTCACTTGCTGCTTTCAGAAGTAGCTCCGAGAATTGTTTCTGAGAAAAGATCAGCATGTTAAGTAGGCAAAGCAAGCAATGAAAATGCATAAGCAGGCATAGGCCAACATTCTCATGCTGTTTGCTATACAAATTGCAAGAGAAGAACATAAAAAAATTACCTGGTATTCAGCTTCAACTGGTATGCAGTCAAGGGAATAAGGTTGTTGCAGCCGAGCAATAATGCGATCCTGATAGACAATAGCTGCAATTTTAGATATGTAGATCAAGTGGCTAATGCATACACAGCTGCTCTTGACACATCTGACTAAAACAACATATAACCATGACGCTCAAGTAAGGAAGAAAGCAAGAATAATAAAATGCAGGTTATTCTGGCTTACTACCTTGTTCTGAATCACATCTTTCAAAATAGTAGTTATTTTGGCCAAAGATTCACACTTCTTCTCCATCTCACTCACATGAGTCAAATGAGCAATGTTTTTTTATCATCCTGTGACAAACAAAAGTTCATGAATATGACCTATGATAGTACCATAGAATCAAAGGAAAAACTCTGAAAAGAAGAGATAGGAAATAGATATGGCACTATTAAAACAGTATGCTGGAAAGTTAACGGGTTCAAACATAAACAGTATGACAACGCTTATTTTCCTTTTCCAATCCCACATATATTACTATATGAGCATGACATCAGCAGAGTTCGTATATTCATACATTTTTCACAAGGAAGGCCAATGGAGCCCCCCCTGTGCCAACGCTTGGGATCGAACCTGGGTTGCCGGTTGGAGGGCAGGCTCAAGGAGCCACTTGGACTCACCAGCATTTTTTTTTATCATTCTTCAAGGACCAGAGCATCATTTTTAGTTCCAATAAGTGTGGCCATCTACCAAATTCATTATCTAAAACACCTATAAGGCTATCCCCCACTAGGGGTTTATTTTGGAGTTCTCAGCCTTCTGATTGGTTCCCCTCACTGATAACTGAAGTATAGCACTTAATCTACAGCCTGCACATCATCACGCATCCACCTTGCCTGCTTTTATTACTTCATGCAGTGGTTTCCGTAGTTGGGACACGAACGGACGAAGGGTAGTGATCAAATGGACGAGCCACTCAGAATACACAGCGACGTCTCATTAGTGCTAGTGCCTAGCAATATGATATAAGCACCTCAAGCCTTCCATTTCATCTTGATGAATACCCTCGCACAATTCGCACAGGAGGGGTGCGTACTAGCGTCTCCTCGTGACCGAGCCTGCCGCCATCGGAGCCGAAGCAGATAGCAAGCCAAAGAAGAGCCACATCAGGCGTCGGCAGGGTGGAAGGCTGTGGAAGCCCGTCGCGCTCAACTTTCTTGCCCTGCTGCAACTGCAATCTGTATGTTCCGACCAAAAAACTTTGATATGACCACAAGTATTCATGGTAAAGGCATGCTCATACTAACAGTTAACATGAAGGTATCTGGTATGCATATACGTATCCTCAAAATGCTGTAACTCACTAGGAAGTCTCATCTCTGCCTAGAATCTCATTTCACGAGCAACCAAGCCGGAAATGGCACACTTCAGAAAAAAGGGTCATAATCTGACCACCTTAAATAGAGAATCTAAAGGGTTTTCATTAAGAAACACGATGAAATGGAAATGTCGTATAGGATCTAAAAAACATAACACTAGGTGAAAAATTATGAAAGCTCTGGCATCGTGTGTAACTGATGCAAACATATAAAGCCTAACAACTGGATATCAAAACATCACCTTTCTTCCCTGTAGCTCCACTTGCAAGTTGGCAATGTTCCTCTGCACGACAGTCAGTTCCCTCAAAACCTTCACCAGATCATCGCTTTTGTCAGAGCTAGTCTGATCCTCCTGCAATGAGAGAAACAAAGGAAGGAGAATAATAAGGACTTGAGAAACACAAATTTCAAATCGCACCATGCCCAGCAAAATCCAGAAGACCATTTGTTCATTGGCATCTCCTCAGCTTTTTGCATGCTTCTGTATAGTGAGTCCAGTGCAGACTCTGTTTTGTTGGCATAGTAGAAACCTAAGTTTAAATTTTAAGCAACTAATCTGAAGAAAATAAACAGTAAAACAGATATAGCACAACACAGGAATGCCCTGTTTGCATTGTATTCGAATTTTGTTCTAAGATTGCAAAGTTTCATAAGATCAACTCTGCACAATGAGTATCCTAATTCCTAATTGTAGAGCCACCATCCACAAGTTCTCCTCGCAAGATGACCCAAGCTAAAAAGCAACCTCGCTTAACCGAACCAAATGCTATAAACCCACCCAACACACAAAATTCGTGGGCTCATGCCACGATTTCGGCCGCGAAGCTTACCCCCGAACATACATTTTCACAACCATTTCGAATTTACCTCTCCAGATGCCCACCGCTTCCGCGAACTAACCCTACAATCTGTGCCTCGCAATTAAACATTATCGGATCAAAAGGGCTAGATCCGGTCGAAGCGCGGGGATTCGAACCGAACCAGAGGCGGGCGGCAGGATTAGGCGGAGAGACAGATCGAGGGGGCGCGGTGGGGTGTGACAGACCTGCGTGGTAGGAGCGGGGAATCCGAGGTCGGCGGCGATGGCGAGCGCCTCCGCCATGCCGCCAAGCCTCTTGGCCGGTTTTGGCTGCGCCGCCGCCATGGCGTCGCCGGCGCCGAGATCGTGTACAGGGGCCGGGGGCCGGCCGGCGGGCGAAGGCGGAGGATACCGGGGGGGGGAGCGTCTAGCGAGCGAGTTGGGCCGCGCTTCGCTTTCGTTTGAACCGCCAGATGGCTGCTGCTCCTCATTTGCAGTCTACCGCTCCTCTCTAGATTTCCAGAGCTATCTCAAGTTTAAAGTTTTAAAACTTTAACTGAATTTCTAGAAAACTACATTAATATTTATAGAATAGGGTTTAGGGTTTAGGAACATCATTAGATTTATCATAAAGTATGTTTTTATAAGGTGTTCGATAGATGTTATTTTTTCTATAAAACTAATTGAACTTAAAAAAACGTTTGACTCCCACGAATTCTAGAAATTGATATATGGATGAATAGAGTACAATACTGTTGTTAAATAGTGACAAAGGTTATCCACATTTGCTAATATTAGGCTTACACAAGAATACGATGCGTTGTGCTACAACTTGAACCCCAGTCCTCGATGAAAATCACATTACTTAGCTTTGATTCACTTAGATGCCCCTAGCTTGAACAAAATCATTTGGAAGTTAAAAGACTCAATGGTTTTAGTTTCTTGTGAAATCTATTCACTCGGATTTAATTCATCAACTTGGGGGTGGCTAGCTAAGTCCTTTAAGGAACTTAAGAGTGTATGTCCATGCATTCATAAGTATTACTCCGGTCCTAATGTCCACCATTCCAACTAGACTACTACTTTTGTAAAACTGGCTCGACGGCTATACCCCCTCCTGGGTTATCGGTCGTAGCTTCTTCTACCTCCTTCGGTTGCTGGCATGTTTCTTCTTCAACCGCTCCACCGACTCACTCTTAACCGACGCTACGCGCGACCAATTCATCTGGGTGCACGCATCTTTGACGCCCTACGTATACCCCTCACCGGCAGAATCATCTGCCTCTGCAAATGCTACTATCTTCTTATTCGGTTTCAGGACCTTGATGTCACTTGGTCTTCCTTAAAGGACCTTTATGTATTTTGCTGTTTTTAACTATAATATATGTTATTGTAAAAAAAGTGCATAAATGTATATTTCATAAAAAAAAACCGCCGAGTCGGGTAAAAGTCTCCATCTCAGGATGTCATGGACAATTATATGAACACATCATAGCCCAACCATTATTGGCCGTTGGCATGGGTCTTGCTTGCATGACAGCCGCGATTTGACTCCCCACCCCCATTCGGTTCCCTATCGTTTGCTGCAAGTGATAGATCGGAATCTGATCCGGCAACAATCTCTGTCTTCCAAGTTAAGCATGGCGACGTTCAGCGGGTTGTGGAATTCCAAGCGAGCCTGGTTTTGGCAGAGGCAAGTTTTTTGAATTAGATTCATGCAATGAAGAAATAGCTTCAACAACAGACCACCAGTTCAGAACATTAAAAACACATGAAATCAAATCGATGATGTGGAGTTTGTACACAGGAAGACGATGGGCAAACAAATCAAAAGGCCATACTGTGGTCTTTGGTCCAATTATTTCACTGCACCAACTGTTTTACCAATGCCTTAAATGCTTCACTCCATGTCAAATTGACCATAAAAACTCACCTGTAGTAAATACATTTACTTCGCTACTTCCAAAATTATGGGCATAAATTTCGATGGCAAACATTATCTATACAAAATATAAAGCAAATAATAATTTTGGGGAAGCAACACTAGACACTGATAAAAACAGAGAAAAGGGGCATAGTATAGGCAATATATATCACTGCAGACAAAAAGAGATGCAAACAGATGCTTGATTTCCCTTCATCTCATGCATATATATTTTTTACCTTTTCTTTCATCATTTCTACAGAACATCAGTTCCCATAAGATACAGAATCTAGCTAGCTACTTTCATTTATACAAGAAATTACAGTTTTCGGTTCAAGCATTCACCTCAAAATTGGCTTGACAAAGTTAACAACACGAGAGGAGGGAAAAAATAGCCCCACAGCTTATCAAAAAGCCAATATCATGGGCGATGATGCAACCGAAGGAAAAAAAAAAAAGAGTATTCATGCCCTCCACACAAATCAATGAACCATGTTCTTTTTCAGTCGAGGATAGTACAAACAATATCTCGGGAAGAGTCAGATATCCTAGCAGCCTCGGCAATCCTGAGAGCCATGATGGATTTGTACGCTGCGAGCTCTGCGTTTGTCATGAGAGACTGGGCTCTGTTGCGCAGTCGAATAGCTGTTTCTACAGCCTGCTTTGCTGCACGTTCAGCTTGGGCAACTCTCTGCAAAGCTGCTTCCTCTTCAGCATTATCTGTCAACCATAATGCACAAACAATGTCAGTAGAACAATAGTGATGTGATAAATACCAGACAGGCACTTAGCAATTTAATGTCGTTAGACATCATATTTAGGCACATATATTTTATTGAAAAGTGCATAATAAGGTTGGCCCGAGAAGGAAGTCCATGAGAGGGTCTTAATGCTATGGATCTCAAATGTCAGACAAATAAAAATGTTGTTTCCTTCGTAATCCAAAAAAGATAAACATGTTTTTTTTTTTAGGGGTGGGGGTGGGTGGGTGGGGGTTAAATGTATTGCTCAGTAGGGTTTGTTATTCAGTAGTAATTACCTAGCAATAAAGCTTCAGGCTTTCCACGACCGCCTTGGCTTTTTTGTCTCTTGAAAGATCTCTTTCGCTTCATTGCAGACTTTTGTGATAGATGCCCTCGCCTTATGGGTGCGCCCTAGGATTGAAACAGTGTATCAATTAGATAACATACAATGAATGAAAGCTTGACAAAAATAGAAACAACAGGACATAGCTGTAAAAAGAATTAGGCTTTTGGTAATTGGTAATTGGTATCAGTAGATGGTATAATCAAGGCTAGAAAGTAGAAAAGGGAAATGGTATAACAAAGAAGTGACAAGTATGGAAATGGGTATGAAAAACTCCAAAATTACCTGAAATACTCTTAGCAATGGTGCAGCTCTCTTGGACCTCTTACTTGTCCAATATTCATAAACAGCATGCACATTATCACCCTTTCCTAAAGCAGGATATCTGGAAAGAAGCTCACTCAAACCATTTTTTCCTTGGGGATTGTTGTAGGCATCCTTTTCAAATATGCTTATTATCCTCTCAAAGTCTTCATAAGAGATATGATTCCTATGAGAGCTGTTTGGATCGGAATCTGCATGATTCAACTGAATGAGCCATTGTTCATCTTCTGAGTCCATGTCATAAATAGAATCCCTTGAGATAGCTCGTCCAACTTCATCATCCACCATCCTGATATAGTCTGGCACAGGGCGTGAGAAAGGTTCTGCAACAATCCCTTCCATGTCATCAGAAACTTCATATACCCCAGGAATTGGGATTGTCTTCCCCTGGGAATTACGCTCACGGCCCACAACATGCAACTCTTTGAATAACAGCCAGTCCCACTTATCAGTGAACTCAAGCTTCCATGCATCATCAACTGACCACATGTAGGCTTGAGTATGACGATTAACGACATATGACCTCATATCTGAAGGTTTAAGCGAGTACCTAGTAACACCATGTATCTTCACAACTATACACCACTTATTGGTATCTGATAGTTCTAGCATAACTTCAGCACCTTCTTCCCTCCAGCACCTATCAGCTTGAAGGTTTAGAAGGTTTGCTTTGCTGTGAACAGAATCTATGTTTTGTCTCACCTCAGCCAAGGCCAGCTTTTCATTCATTCTCTCGACAGGGCTCTTCAAGGAAGATCTCTTTCTCCTAGTTGATCCCATGGGAGTCGAAACATCACTTTCATCCATGTCAAGCAAATCAAGAGAAATTTCTAGAGTTGCTTTAGGTTGGACAGGCTCCACAGGAGGTTCTTGCCTACTTGATTGCAGCTTCACTTCTGTTTTCGTTGCAGCCATGCTATGCTTCATCCCAATTCCATTGTCAGTTAATCTAGCTATAAGGCGTCGCCGATTTGGGGATGTCTCATAGTTCTCTGCCGCCTTTGATGCTTCTTTAGCCTCAGACCATGGGCCACTAGTCCAGCAACTTGTTCAAGGTTCGGAACCACTCTGCAAGGTTCATTGCTGCCCATGTCAGTAGTGGCAAAACCACTGCTCTGAGGCCCAGAATCCAAATACAAAGGAGTGTGAGGATAGATTTCTTCAGATCCCCCATCCAACAGCCTGCTGTTCCAAATCATAGCTGCCAGATACATCGAATCAAAGGCTACGGCATAATGCAAGCTCCAGAAGTATGAAGGAAGTGCTGAGAAATCGAGTGACAGCAGCAGTTCAGAATTATTGGAGCCATGAAGCGCACACCACCCACAATGTACAAGAGGCCTATGTAACAATGCAGACTGCAGGAAGAAGCACAAATTTTACACCAGATATAACAGAAACTAAAATAGGGTAGATGAAGGCTTTAGAACACTTACAGCACTCCGGCGCTGGAGATTGACAAAGTGCACCCCGTTGGATGCAAACGCAGCAGCTACTCCAGCAGACAAGATGAAAGTAGCAAGGTTCCGGAACTTTCCCCGCTGCCTACTGCGGCGCATCCACCGCAGCATGGGTAGAAGAAGGCCAAGGAGCCGGTGAGAGCTCCCAGGACAAGACGTATCAACAAGGATGACCAGCGTCTGAGCCCCAGAGTGAGTGGCAGCGCCATCTACCAGGGCCGAGAAATGGGCATCCAAGAAGCCAATTCTTGACGCAAAATCCCGGGAGGAAGAGCATGGAATCGCAGCAGTGAGGTCACAGGGGGCCTCTGGCTCTTGTGGGAGCAGGAGAGGGCTGACCTTCGATCGCTTGGACTTCCTCCTGGTATATACTATCCCAAACCTCCTGCTGTCGTCATCGTCCTCGGCGACGACCTCAGCGGCGGAGTGCCTCCGGCGGCGGCGTTTCCTGCTGTACACGATCCCGAAGGACTTCGTCAGAGGTGGCAATCCCAGTTTGGGGCAATCCTCCTTTTGGTGCTGCTGGCCGCGGCCGGCCGCGGCCGTGGCCGTGGTTGATGTCGACGTGTGGAAGGCTGCGGCCTCCTTGGCGTCCCAGCGGATCCGGTCGGCGGCGAGGCGCTTGCCGGATCGAAGGACCCGAGTGGCGGGGTCGGCCTGGTCCTGGGATTGCGGCGGTTTGGGCGCCTTGGGCATGAAGACGCGAGTGGAGCGGCGGGCCCCGGCGGCCGGCATGGGCTTCCCCTCCCCGCCTCGTCGTCCTCCCCCCCTCCGTCTTCTACCCTCGCCTCCGTCTCGTCGGGCCCGGGGCTCCTCCCGGGGAGGCGGCCGCGGCCACGGCGGCGGCGGGGATCCGATTGCGATCAGATCCCGCCCGGTGAAGTGAAGGTGGATCGAGTGGCCCTCCTGAGCGCCGAGGAGAAGATCTACGGTGCGGCGGGGAAGGAGGCGGGCAGCGGCGGTGGGGTTGGGAGGCTCAAGTAGGAGATGGAGGCGGATGGCCGCCGACTCGCCGCGCCGCCCGCGGCCGCCACAAGGAGAAAGGACGGGAAGCTTCGGGGCGGCTAGGGGTAGGGTAACAGCGGGGCGATGGCGACGGCGACGTGCGCGTGGCGTGCGTTTGTGATGAGATTGGGCCGGGTCGTGGGCTGTCTGGGCTGTTTATTTTGAGTTCTGGATCCCCAGAGAACAAGCTTTACATTTGCCCGAGTAAGGGCAGGCAGGCGAGCAGCCACCGCCGGTTTGGCTCGGGTGCTTTTATGGACTCCACACGTTTTTAAATACTGTTCCGTATACTAAAACCGTTTATGAGAGGTTTCAAAAAAAAAAAAAAAAAAACCGTTTATGAGACGGTTGATTTTTATTTCAAAGTTTGACTGTTCAACTTATTCAAAAATTGTGCAAAATATCATATCTTTTATTGTGGATTGTTTTATTAATAAAAGTGTAATTTGACTATGTGCATATAAATTTCTTGAATAAACTATGTTTGTACAAATATTTGTGGATAAGATGCAGTTAAGCTCAGAGCAAAAAAAAAAAAAAAAAAAGTCAAACGTCTTATAACTTGGAAAAAGAGGAAGTATATATCAATCAATTTTGAATAGGAGCTCATATTAACATGCTCTTAAAAGTGGTTGGCAACGTAAAAGGTGGTCCACGTAGAGTTCTCTCCACCACCAAAACTGAGTTAGAGAGGATTTTTAATATTTCTTTTTTATTTTAAATTAGCAAATTTGCCCGCGCGATGCAACGGGAGAAAAAACTATCACATATCAATGAAAAACAATAAGAGAAATAATACATATCTATTTATGCTTTATCATTTTTATAAAAACCCAAGTCGGTCTGCCTCTGTCGTGGCCTACTCGCTGTAGCCGCCCTGAGGATCAGAGCGCCGCGAGATCCTGAATCCTGCATGATCAAGATGTCTCAACGATTCCCAATGGCAACTTTAATTTCGGATACGATTGGACTCTAATTCCATATGCAAGACGGAGCAGGCCGTGGAAGTAGGAAGCAATCGTGGGTAGAAAATTTCAAAACAAAAAAAAAAAAGTGCACGCACGTGGCTCAAACCGTATAACATATGTATCGTGGTGGATCAAAATACAATTTCCAAAAACGTGGGCTGGCACCACTTTTTTTTTTCTTTTCCTTACCTCTTGATATGGACCAGCAATCCTCCTACACAATACTCATGGGCCGAGACAAAGTTTTTATGTTGGAAAAAGTCCGAATTCCCTCCCCCAACTATCACGAAAGTTCACTTTTCCTCCTTCAACGCAAAAAAAGCAGACAAATCACCTCCCTCAACTTTTCAAACCGTGCAAAATTACCTCCCTCGGCGGTTTTTGAGGGCGGTATTGCTACATTAACAGCGGTTTGTCTTTTCCCTTTTTAAAAAAAAATTCGGTTGAATCTTTAAAAAATTATAGTAAATCACAGAAAAATCATAAAATAAAAATCCAATTTTGTTAGACTCCACATAATTATATCTACACACTTTGAATATATAAAAAAAGAAAAATACAAAACCTTCGTAGCAAAAAACTTTATATTAAAGTATATCATATTATATATTCACTGTGTAGATTTAATCATGTGGAGTCCAACAAAATTAGATTTTTTATTTTATGATTTTTCTGTGATTTACTATGATTTTTTTCAAAGATTCAACCGATTTGTTTTTAAAAAGGGAAAAGACAAACCGTTAACGTAGCAATACGCCCTCAAAACCGCCGAGGAGGTAATTTGCATGGTTTGAAAAAGTTGAGGGAAGTGATTTGTCCCGGCTTTTTGCGTTGAAGGAGGAAAAGTGAACTTTTGTGATAGTTGGGGAGGGAATATAGACTTTTTCCTTTTATGTTTCGCTCGGTGTGGCCTCCTCCATATTGCGCCGCAATTTGCCGCCACAGGCAGCCCTAGCCCAGCAGTAGGAATCGTGATACGGTACGGAAGGCAGATAGGAACATCTCAGGGTAAGAAAAAAGTGACGGAAAAGTTTTTGGCAGACGGAAGGCAGACCAAAAAAAAAAGATGGACAAGAAATTTTCTCTCTTTATTAGTAGGTATAGATAGCTCTTTCACCAAATTATTAGAGGTTATTTTCTCTTTTCACTAAAAAAGATAGAGAGCTGTTTTCAAAGTATATAATTACTAACAATATAATATTTGCTTAAACGCATAACTTCCATGTAAAACTTGCGAAACAAACTTTGATGTATAACTTAGACGCATAACTTTAATGTACACTCACTCTATCACTGAAATAATCAAGGGCTTGTTTGGTTTACATGGTTTTTAAAGGAATTCTAGAGGGATCAAGTTCTAGTTTAGTATTAAACAACACTGTAGCAGTGTTTGGAATGCAGGATTCACGAATTCCTTTCTATAGGAAAGGTTCTTATTTTTGAAGGAAAAACAGAATCCGCTTCTAGCTCTTGGTTTCAATTCCTTCATGAAGTCCATTGTTTATGTGCAATAATGCTGACTTGTTGCTATGCAGACAACACTCGTTAATGGGAGACGCACGGTCTAAGTAATTATGTTTTCTACTATCCCCTAAATTCCTATGCTACTTATATTCTTTTGTTCCAAACACCAAATCCTCTACAATTCCTGTGTTTTACATTCCTTTGCTATACACATGTATTCATTTCCAATTTCTGTGTTTTTCTCTATTACTCTGTTTTGTAATCCTACATTCCAAACAAGCCCAATTCCTCAATTGAGCAAAAACTTGTCCATGAGTAAGTTGATTCCTAAAGGATGACATGTTCCACCAATCCATTTAATACTCTACTCCATTAACTCTTGGTCTCTATCTCTAACCCTCTTTCTTACTCCCATCTAGCACATAAGTTAATATGTTGTTTATAATGATATTTGCATATCCTTCAAAAAAAAAAAAATAATATTTACATAACGTGCTCCAGATCATTTTTTAAAATCTAAAAGATATGGTGGTACCATGGTATCATAAGACAAATTTCTAACAAATCATCCGGACAAATTTCTGGCTTGAAATTTGTTATTTTTATATCTCACAAACGAAGTTGAGTTTGGACTAAATATTTTACAAGATTATGTATCATCATATCATGTATATGTGTGATTTTTTTGAATTTAGGCGACTCCTTTGTCGTGGTTTACATGGGTTTTCCACGAAGGTTGTGGTTTTGCACTAGATATTTTCCCAAGCATATATAACCCAAAAAAACAAATATCAGCCCTATTAATAAGGAGAAACACCAGCATTAGTGCTTCAAGCTCCGTTCTCTTTCGCGATCAGGTCTTTTGCCCATTCTTCACTAAGAGGAAAGGCCAAAAAGAGACAATATGGGTACAAATGACACACAAGTAAGACTCTGATTATGCACAGAATGGTTCGGGACAGGGACGGTCCGTTTCAAGAAAGTTTTCGCTACAAGAGCGACGGATTCAAACAAGAACTTAATGAAAAAGAAGTCCCAAGTGGAGGAAAAAGCTGAGATCACGTACTAGTGGCGCACGCAGTTGAGCAAGTCCAGATCATGGGCCTAGGGAGGGGCTCCTCATCTATTCCAGCACTTTGCTTCTTATCTTTCTTTTTAGGATCGACCAATCTTTTGAGCAACTAGCGCGTAGCGCATCCCCTTGCTCGGTTGATCGCCCCAAATCACATATAAAACAGCAAGAAAAAAAACGCGCCGGGGAGAGGGGCTCCACCACGAGAGGCACACAAGCGAGGAGCGGCTCGGACAAACACCGTAGACCGAACCAAACTGCTCTGCCATGTACAAAAATCGACACAATGGTTGCCCACTGAGGACACGACTCCACCGAAACGAAACAAGATAACGACGACAACAACGAATAGGTAGTCGCTGCGAACACCCGGACAACAATGAGCAGGTAGCTGCTGTGACTGCAACATCTACAACAACCAGGTAGTCACTGCGACCTACATGATTGCAATGGCAACATCTATAGCAAACAGGTAGTCAGTGCGAGCTGCGCAACTTCAGCATTAACATAAACAACGACCAGGTAGCCCCTGTGAGTAGCCAAGTGACAAGTGGCAACGACTTGGTAGGGGCAGACCGATGTGAAGAAGGAAGCACATATGTGCACATAATGGAAAAGGATCACATCTTGCTGAACAACACGGTGGGAGGAAAAGGACCACATCTTGGTGAACAACACGGTGGGATTAAGCGAGGTGCATCAACGAAGCTTTCAGGAAGGAGATGACATCCGCACATAGCACCTAGGGACTTTCATCTCAAAACTTTCCTCGGCGGCCTCTCCAACAACAGACTAAGTGAATGACGACACCTCCTGAAAGGTGATGACGCTAGGGCGCCATCATCGGGTCTAGGTGAGAAGCCAAGTGAGAGGTTTTCACCCCTATCCGTCGTCATCCCGGAAGCCACCATGGGAGCAGTCCTGACCAGAGCAACCAGAGGTCACCCGGCAAGTCCATCGACGAGGGTTGCGTAGCCAGGCCAACTGATCTCCGTCGGACCACGTTGTAATTGCAACTGCAGCCGGCCGGGGCACCACCACGACCCACTGTTTTAAATAACTAACTATAGAAAATAGTGGCACCGTTTTTTCAGAAGCTACATAGCTATAGTGCAGCTGCTATGCCAGATAGTGTTTTTATAAAAAGAAATATGAAAACACCAATAATCAAAGCCAAAAACATGGAAAATATGAAATTTGATGGGAAAAAAATATGTTGTCAAGGTTCCACAAGTCTAAATAATATTATAAAATGACATTACAACATGGTTCACGAAAGTTTAGTTGTCCAAAATAGCAAATTAGTATAAAATTATCATACTCTAAACCCCAAAATATCAAATTAGTACGAAATTATCAAACCCTAAACCTCAAAATATCAAATCAAGTACAAATTGTTAAACCATAAACCCCAAAATATCAAACCATAAACCCCCAAAATATCAAATTAGTAGCAAATTAGTACGAAATTGTAATAGCTTAAAAAGAGACAAATAGCTTAGAGTCATGCCTCTCGTGCGGTTTAGCTATTTAAAAACAAGGGCCCACGATAGCAGCCCACGGCCGGAAAGTACCCAGCCACCTTGGCGCCAAATCCAGCCCCGGGAGAAGCGAGAACCGACCAACCTCCGCCGCACACCACCGGAGATGAGAGGTGCCGCCGCGCCCGGCCGAGCCGCCCGGCCCAAACCACCGCACGCCCGGATCCGGCCTAGGCTACGACAATTAGGGGGTGTTTGGTGTAACACCTCTAGTGTTAATCAACTAAAATTTTGCCATGTCATCATGATCATTGTAAAGCATGCATGGTTAGAAAAATTTGAAATGCATTCAATTTAAAATAAGTTTAAATTTTAGAAAAATGTTGTGCTTAGGGGTTAGGGTGCTTTTATTTTGATCACATGTGTTTGATCCAAATTTTTGGTGTGGATGAATGTTTTCATAGTTAAAGTGTGGTAGTATGAAATTTGATCAAATTCTACTTTGATTTGAATTCGAAAACCCTAATTTCCTAACCCTTCTTTTACCCCTTTTTTCCATAATTCAAAATCTAAGCAAAATTTGCCAAAACTTCCAAAAGCTAGTTTGTAGATCTTTTCTTGATGAACAAAAGATATGTACAAAGTTTTTCAAGTTTTTAAGTAATTTTAAAAGTAATTTTGAATTCAAATTTATCCCTTTTTGACCTCATTTCAAAAAGTCATATTTAGAGGCCGAATTTGAAAATCTTCCAATTGTGAAAATTGTAGATCTTGAAAAATTAAGTCAAGTTGCTTTTTGGAGTTTTTCGAGTTCAGTTCAAATTTTGGGTGAATTTTGCATAAAACAAAAGTTAGGGTTTGGGGGCTACAAGAATCGCCACGAGGGTACCCTCTGCTCACGCCCATGCGGGCTGCGCGGCCGACGTCGCCGTGGCCGTTTCTCGCGGGTTCGGCGTCTTCGTGTGCGCTGAGCGGTGGCCGAGTTCGTGAAGCTCCCCGCCACCTCACCACCCCGGCCCCGTTCCCTTTTAAGCCGGGGCCGTCGTCGGTTTTCTTCTTTTCCGAAAAGCCATCGCCGCCGGTCACCTTGCTCCGCCGCCTCGTGCCGTCGCCGTCGAGCTCCCATCCTCAAAATTGATTGCGACACTAGCTCCGCCTTGTCCTTGCGCTCCCCTTTGAGCCCGTTCTCGCACCCTCTCATCGCGCTGAGCTACCGCGCGCCTCCATCTTCTCCGGGTCCGGCCGGGCGCCGCCGCACAGCCGCCCTGCCCGTCGTCTCCCTTTGCCAGGAGGTGAGCCGTGGAAAACCACCTTGCCATTTAGTTGTGCTTCGATGTTGTGGTCATGAACGGCTCGCTCGTTTTAAATGGCCCCGACGCCGCAAAACGCCGCCTCGACCACCGGAGTCCCGCCGCCGGCCGCGTCACCGTCGACGACCCTACTCCGCTCCGTCTTTCGCAAACCAACGTGAGCATCGTGTTCCCCGAGGTCTAGGTAGCCGTAGCACCCTTTATGTCGAACCCTACCCGCCGTGGTCGCCGGAACGCCGATGCCGACGAGCTCGCCATGGCCGCTCCCGCCCGCGTGCGGCGCGATCTAGCTAGGGGCGGTTTGATTCGATTAAGTTAGGGGAAAGGGTCGCATGAGTGTCTTTGACTGTTGCGTGCTCGTTGTCGCCGGAAAGAGCTCCGGTGAGCTCCGCCAAGGCGCCAACGCGCGCCGCCCAGGCCGCCATGTCCGTCGGTGGTGGTGCCGGTGCCTTAGGTGTAGGGTTTTGGGTGTCGGCGTGAGCGCGATGTCAAGGTGATCGCGTAGGTGCCGACCGCATGGCGGAAACCTCGCCGCCCGGCGAGAAGTCGCCGGTCAAAACCGGTGGCCCCGAGGTCAACACGGCGTAGCTGACCGGGCCGCCCGCTTGGTCTTAGGGCTGGGCCGTGTGTGTGCGCGTTGTTGGTCGTGGGCGAGCGGGGCGAGAATCGCCCAATGGCCGTTTTCTTTTTAAAATTTGTTTATCCAATTTCTTTTTGTTTGAATAGTGTCAAACTTTGCAAAATTCATAGAAATTCGAAAATAGCTTCAAAAATTTTGAAAATTTTTGTAGAGTCTTCTTATGAGTATATTTACATATGAAAATTTTGAAACTTAGATTTTGAGTAGTTTTTGCATGTTTTAAAATTACAAATTTTAATTAAAAAATGCATCTTCCATGATTTTTAGAAAATAAAATATTTATTCAAAAATCATAAAAATTTATTTGGTACTGTTTTATGATGTGTCTTACTTGTATAAAAAGTTTGGAGTCGTTTTGAAATGTTTAAATTATTTTCTATCTTAAGCCCTATTATTTCATGTGGTTATAAATTGTTTAGTGTCAAATAATTTAGGTTTTGTGTGACTTTTGGGGGTTGTTTTGTGAATCTTGGATCATACCACAAACAAATGGTCCTTGAGAACTCCTTAGGCAATGGTGATGATATCTTTTAGAGTAGTTCAACAAGTTGGTTTTGTTGGGTTGCAACTTTATCGTGAAGGAAAGTTGTATTCAAGCATTATCATTTCATGCATCGGTTAAGCATCATATTTAAATTCCATAATGTTGAAGCATACATTATTTCGTGTAGTGAACGAGAACGAAGTTGTTAAAAGTTTGAACCGATTCTTTGAAGAGGGTTTTTACGTGGGAGAGGATTTCTATAGTTGTGGTGTTGACCCCGAGTCCCGGTTCATCAACGAAGGCAAGCCCCGGGATACATTTAAACCCATCCTTGTATTTTACAAAGCTTTTAAACTTATGTTTATGATATGTTGCATTAAGTAATTAGGAGTTGAGAGATAACCTAATTGCTGCATTACCATCCTTGGTTTATTGCAATATCATCCTTGTTAACTTTGTTTAATTTCGAAAATGCTTAGTATTGCTTAGCCCCTCGCTTGTTTAGAAAAGCTTTTTCATCAAAATGTTTTAATTATGAATATGGTTCTCTTTTGGAAAAATAATGAGGTGTAGTGTTTAATTTGAGACCGGACGGGACACAGGTTGTGTCTTTGGTGGTTAAGTCGGCAGGGGGTTGCCCGGTCGTGCTTGTTCCGTCTGTGTCGATTAAGGACCTTTCGTTGATTGGCACTTGGATCAAGAATTTGTTATCTTGGCCACATATACGAGTAAGCCCAAGATCTCGGAGGTGAGCCAAATCGGGAACGCGATACAACCCAAGACCGGGAGTGGAGAGATGGCGGAAGTACATGTTACCCTCGTGGGTTAAAGTCCCGGATTGGAGGTGTACGGTATTCTCGGGGGTGGCGAGGACGCCGGTCCCGTTTTGGACGGTCCGAAGTGAGGGTTGACATATGCAAGTTTAAGTTCTACATATGTCGTGTGGTGAGGTATCCCAATTTGGGTTTTAAGCGGTTCGAATCGGCGTTTGCTCCACGAGAAAAGGAGACTTGATCCTCGCAGACCGTCTTCGTAGAAATTGATGGAATATGGTTTTGAGGAAAGAAAGTTGGCTTATGAAAGAAATGTTTGCTCTAGTATAGAATCACCTAGAGTATATGAGTTACCAATTTGAAATTAAAATCTTGAAAGTAAGGATTCACTTTTAGTAAACTTTTATGCAAAATGAGTTCTTGATTCTTGCTAAGCCTTACCTTGATTCCCCTAAGCCTGCATTCCTAAGTCTTCTCCTCTTTCTTTGACGGTTAAGTCTTGTTGAGTACTCCGCACTCGGGGTTCGATTGACCCTTGTTGGGAGCAGGTCATGAGCAGGCTTGTTCGGTCCCTCGCCGCATGACGGTGTTTCAAGAAGAGGATGATGAGTAGAGGTGAACCCTTGGGCGGGGGTTTTCTATGTAAATATGTTTAATGTTACTCCAATAAACTCCGAGTTGTAATATTACTACTTAAGTTTGTTTTGAACAAATGGTTTGTAAAATTATGGTTATGTAATCCTTCCATTTGTTTACTCGATGTATTTTGAATAAAAATGTTGTAATCTTTGGAGTAACTTGTTAATGAGATCCCTGTTTGGAAGATTAATAGCACTTTCTAGATTATTGGGAACTCATGCATAAAGATCAAAGGTCTTAATGACAATGATAAGTGCATGTGGGCCTGTAATTTAGGAGGTTCTCATTACATTTGGCATGACTCCAACTCGGTCAGAGCAGCTCCACTCTAGAAATCCAAATTTGGGCGGCTCGAAAGTGGAGGTAGAGCTAGTTGATAGAGGTGTTTTGCTACAAGAGAGCTCTCAGCTCCGGAATAGAGTTTTATCGCATTGATGGTCTATTTTGCCCTTTGAGTAGGACCCGCATGTCATCCTCCTTTCCCGGGTCCAGAGAGCAGCCACCAGTTCGCGTAAATCTGGCAGAACTTTCCGAGCACAGAAGCTTGGTACATGCCTAGGGAACAGTGATTAGAGATCTGGACCTTAAATGAACCAACAAAAAATTCACATTGATAATTTAGGGAGTTTAATGATATTAGTGAATAAGTTTAGGGACCACTGATGTGTTGTTTTCCAAATTTAAAATGATGGTACTGGCCAATAAATATTTGATAGGTAAATCGAGACTATTGCTTCACCAGAGCTAGGGTGTGTTTGGTAGGGGTCCAAAAATATTTCTCCCCTAAAAACACGAGTCCTCATACGGAAACAGATTTTTACAGAAAGAGTAGAAACACTGCAAAACGGTTCTGGAATTTTAGTCATAAATAACCAGAACATTCATCGGGTTATCTTAGAACACAGAAGCTAGTAAAAACAATTTCACTTGACAAATAGAATTAGTTCTCTCTCTAGGAACGTTTATTAATTATTAGAGTAGTCCAATCCCTGCCAAACACACCCCTAATGTCAGATAACATGATCTGAGTTTGAACCATAAATGTTGCAAAAAGAAGAATAATAGTAGACAAAAATAAAACAGGGAAAACTACTATTATATGTTAGGGCATTTCATCGGAAACTTATATTATTCAAATTTGATTTGGATCTGAAATATTCCAGCCAAACTAACGCTCCCACTCCAAACGGGACTAACTAATTTACAATTATGTACCACCTCAAATGGAGATTAGAAGGCAAATATCCATTTTGCAGCCCTATCTTGTATATGGTCTACACAGTGGAACATGGCAACCCTCCAAGACTTGAAGAGAAGCAGTGACCCAGACCATAACCAGAATCCAAATGTCAGCCCAGCTAATACTGAGTAATACCAGATTAGGGCTTCAATCTCATGGGCATGGCTGTGTCCAAACAGTGCTGCTGTAGAGTTTGAACCATCTGAGCATGCTATGTCCAGTGGGAAACCGCAGAGCCCAAAGTTGTTGCTGTAAATTGATGGGTCCACAAGTGTTTGGAGTTGAGAACCTGTTGGTATCTCACCTGACAGATGGTTGTTGGAAAAGTTTAGCGAATTAAGGGACATCAATTCTGAGATGCTTGAAGGAATAGAGCCAGAGAGTTCATTCAAAGATAAGTCAAGGGTCTCCAAAACCACCAAGTTTCCAATGTCTTTAGGAATACTGCCAGATAGACAATTTCTTGACAGGTTTAGGAACCTGAGAGTCTGAGACCCACAAGCTTTGTCAACTCAGGAGGAATGTCACCAGAGAGATAGTTGCTTGACAAATCAATACTGTCATAAGTGCAATGGCTCCTTCAAAAGTATGATATTGCCTCTTCCAGTTTATGTTAATCCGCTCAGTGTATATATATAAGACAAGATGATGCAGAATCTGGTAGCTGATTTGCAGAGGTACATTGAACTCTGATTTTGGTTGCATCATAGATATTAGATTGGAGAGATTTCTAGGGATGGAACCCATAAAACTGTTGCCTGATAGATCAAGCAGCCGAAGAAAAGAGAGCTGTGATAGCTGCCAAGGAATACTCCCATGGAGCATGTTTGACCGTAATATGAGCACCCTTAGCAAGGGATTGCTAAATCCTATCCATGAAGGAATTGTATCAGAAAACTTGTTCTCACCAAGATCCAGAATCAGTAGCCTTCTGCATCGCTTAAGGACATGTGGGAATCCCCCACTGAGACCGTTATTCGCTAGGTGCACTGATTCTAGTGACAAATTGAAGTTCTTTGACATTTGGACATTCCCTGAGAAGGCATTGCTTGACAAATCAATGAACAGTAGATCCTGCATATTCCACAAGCAGCGGGGAGTTTGCCATATAACTTGTTGTTTGATAGGTCCAAGATTAGAAGATATGACTGTTGACAAAGCATGATAGGAAATACTCCAGTGAAGCTATTGTTTGCTAAGCTGATGGCAAGCAACTTCCTGGTGTTGAGATATGGTATTACACCAGATAACTTATTGTTGCTAATGTCGAGGAATTGGAGACTTTGGAGCGCCGAGAGGGCTTGGGGCACCTCACCCTCTAGCTGATTGGTGTCAAGATCAAGGGACTCTAGTGCCGTCAAATTGGCGATTTCTAACGGTATTTTCCCAATGAGGTTGTTGCAGAAGATTCCCAGAAGCACAAGACTTGTTAGGTTTCCAACTGAATGCGGAATCGGTCCAGTGAGGAAATTCGATGACAACATGAGGCGCCGCAAACTTGCTACTCTTCCAATCTCCACTGTGATTTCACCATATAATTTGTTGTGGTGCAGAAACAAGGTCTGTAGTTTGGATGCGTTGCTGACCTCTGGAGGGATGCTTCCAGCGAGGGAGTTGTTCTGTGCACGGAACGATGTGATCTCTGGCCAATTCATGAACAGATCCGGAGGAATGGCCCCAGTGAGCTTGTTTCTTGAAACATCAAACACCCACATGTCATGCATGTTGGAGAGCGAGCGTGGTATCGAACCGTACAATCCATTGGCGGACAGGTTGAGATACCTCATCCTTTGCCTCATCGATGGTAGGGTGTCCGGTATCTCCCCGGACAAGGTGTTCTGCGACAGGTCAAGGTACGTCAGGCTGGAGATGTTTGCCGGGATGCTGCCACTGAAGTTGTTGTTGTGGAGGTCAAGCTTGGTGAGCGCCGGGAATACAGCCAAGTCTAAGGCACTGAGGGTGCCATGGAGCCCAGCACCGGGAATGCTCAGTTCGGCAACACGGCCTGTAGCGTCACATATGATGCCCTGCCAGGAGCACGTCGGCTTAGTAGGCAGCCATGAGAGCAGAGGGGATGATGGCTCGTCCCCACCGTTGGCCGGCAGCAACGTAGATTTCCACCGGAGAAGTGAGCCTGCTTCTTGCTCTGTACCACGGGATCCGGATGTGCAGAGCAACAGAAGGAAGGCTTGCAGGAAACTTGATTGTTTTCTTGTTCGGAGGGCCATTGCTAGAGGCTGAAGGTTCTCATGTTCTTGTCCACCCGAGCAATATATGGATCTGCTCTGAGTGCTTGTCCACCCGAGCAATATATGGATCTGCTCTGAGTGCTTGTCCATGGACAGACCAAGACACCACCTACAGTAGAACCGTGTGGTACACTATCAAGTCAATCAAGCAATAAATTCAACGACAAATCCTAATGGCAGAGTCAAGGCACGTGGGATCCTTTAGTCAGGTGTTCACACAATAGCCTTCACAGGGCCCATTTCGTACTGTAGCAGCTCTGGCTCCACCCTCAATCCCCCTCAACCCAAATGAAGAGCCGGTGAAGGCAGTTTTATCTTTCTTCACCGACTCCTGCTACAATATCACACCTCTTAAGGACATGAACATGAACAGTGGTCATGCCAAAGCTAGTACTCCCTCCATTCTTTTTTACATGTCATATTAGCTTTGTCCTAAGTCAAACATTTATATCTTTGGTCATTCATTGCAAAATATTCTAATAGTTTTGCAACATATGAACTATATACTATAATTTTTTTTTCTCATAGTGGATCTAAAAACATATAGGGATTTTAGTGTTTCTACCCCTATTCGGGCTCTAAATGTGATTTTACCCCTACTTTTTTTAACTTTTGCGTTTTTACCCGTTTTTTTTTTTTTTGAAACCGTTTGCCCTCCATTTAACACCGTCCGCAATTAGAAGGTTTAAAAGCCAAAAAATAAATAAATTAAAAACTGGAGGGGAAAAAAGAGACACCCATGCCCTTCTATTCTCCTCAGGCAGGGGCCTTTCTTCCCGACCAGGCACGGACGAACGAACACGCACGGCCCCTTTCTTCCTTCTTCCCCGACCGCGAGCTAGGGTTTTGGAGCGCCGCGGCCCTTCCTCCTCTCTCCCCCCTGCCGTGCTTGGATCATTTGTCACACCCTAAAATTTCTATTTTAGGATGTGACGAGAAAACACTAAATAACAACAAATGATTTTATTATTTCCTAAAATTTATAAACTTTAGTTAAGTTATTATTATTCTAAATAGTGAAAATGTGAGTTTCTAAAATTTTGCAACTCAATTTAATGGTTTGTTGCATTCATGCCTTTGCATAGTGTTTATGTTTGAAAACTGAATTTCAATGTTTTGAAATGCGCCTAGGGTTTGATCCTATCTTCATCTCACCACATACCAAATCACTGTCTAAAACTCCAAACAAGTCTTTTGTCGGCATCCTATAAAATCTAGCATGACACGTTTCTCCGTTTCTCTCCTTTCTTTCAATAGCTATTAGCTAATTTGGTGTCCATGAATTCTTTGGGCCAATCATTTCTCGTCTCTCATCTGTCATACAAATGAATCATGAATTGGGATGACCTCTCCTTCACCTAGCCCATCATGGCAACCGAAACTTCTTCTCTCATTAACTAATGGATCATTGTCAGTCCCTCTAGGACTCACCTTGCGTTTGCGTCAAGCCCAAACCAGCCCAAACCGCCTCTCACCACTCTCACACCTTGCTCCTTTACTCCATTAGTTTCTTTAACAGTCTACAATTTCATGTGAACGGCATTGACGTTCCCTGCTAAACCGAAGTCCAAATCTCCAAGCCCTTAAATATACATGTTCATGATATCATTGCACATGTCTCCACAAGTTGGCCTGGTCATAGATGCCACAGTGAATAAGATAATGATGCCGCACTATCTGCTACACTTGCTGTCTAGAAAACAGCAACCACCCTGTTTTTGCAATCGTATTTCCCTTTGATCTAGCATTCATCTTAGTGCACCCACTTACCAAAATAAATTCGGTGTGTCCTCTACACAAATCCACAGTCATCTACATTTCATATGTACGCCCATGTTCCATGTAAATCTTTCCAAGATAACACTTATCAATCATGTTTATTCCATCCCTATCGTTTATCAAATCTTCTAGCTTCTACCTTCGATCTTTCATGTCTTCTAAACCATATATTTGTTTAGTTGTTTTTTGCGGCTCAGCGATCGTAGTTGCAAGCCATACGTGTTTTAAACCTTTATGTTTTGTTTTATATATATATATTGATTGATGTATTGCTTCTAGGTTTGTCTATGATGATTGTGATGATTGTTGCGATCGTTAGAAGAGGCTATACAAGGATGATCCGAAGAAAAGTTGGACAAGTATAAGCACTTTTTTGAGGCAAGTGTAACATGAGTCCCCTTGTTTACCCAATAATCATTTAATCACTTTCATATGCATGTGTCTAATATGATGCTAAGGACTTCACCTAGTACTTGATATCCTGTATTCCTTGTTACCTTTGGGTTATGCATATGGGTAGTTACGCTTAGTGCGCAATCACCAAAGTTAATGTTAATTCGATTAATGATATATGGAATCAATGTTAAAAAGATGCTTTTTAGCAACATGGATATCAGGGGGGCTAGAGCATTGGGCCTTTATGGGTGCTCTAGTCGCCCTCCGTAAGGCCCTGAATCTTAAAGCGGCAACCCGGGACTTACAAGTACAACCATGAGTGCTACATGGCAGCGGCTTTGGTCAAGTATGAGGACCTTTTTCTAGCTTGTTAGTGGTTACCGAAAGGCGCAAAGGGGTGTGCCTTGGGGTGTATAGCGGCGCCCCTACTTGGGTGTGTACAATGCATCGCGACTACATGTGCCTCTCGAGGGTTGCACCTATACACACTTGCCACGGAAACCTAGCGGCCACTAACTTGTTAGACGAACCTTTGAAAGACTTCATAGTGAACCCTGCCGACCTTCCTTGGTAGCGGGTCAAGAGGCTGATCACCTCGGGCGAAAGGGTAAATCACGGCTCATGGTGAAAGTGTACACCTCTGCGAGAGTTTGATCAAAGCGATATATCGGCCGTGCTCACGGTCACAAGCGGCCTGGATCCTTTTCGAGATAGATGGTTCTATGGATGGTTTGGGATGATGATTAATCTTAATGATAATAATTATACTTCTCACCTTGGGAGCTTAAGCATAACATAGTTACTTAGGTTTAAATTAATAAAATATGACAAACTAAAAATGCTTACCGCAGTTCAGCCGTGTCTAGCCTTTTGAGCCTTGCATCCCCTCATGTTATACTTGTTGAGTATGGTGGCTGACGCTTGTTGTATCACCAATGAAAATCCCGGATGGGTACCGGATGGTGGATCAAGTGAAGAGTTTCTTGTGGAGTCCATGAATACTAGGCGAGTGCTTCCCCCAGTCAACCGTCCCTGTGGAGTATGGAGACCCGAAGAGTAGATATAAAATAGTTTCTGCTATGATTTGTAATAGTTGTAAGTCTTGTTGTAACTACATTCGATATATAATAAAGCATTGTTCTTGATATTCTCCATATTTGTCTCTATATGTGTCCTGTGGACTTCACGGGCACACATATAGTTAGCGCTTGGTATTCTTTGGAAAACCAGGTGTGACACCTCCCTCCTCTCTCTCCACGCGGTCCCCGAGGCCGGGCGGGCTCGCTTGGCGCCCGGGCGTTGGCCGGTGGCGGCCCCCTGTCGTTGGCCGGCGGCGCCCTCCCACGGCCGGTGGCGCCAGCCGCACGAGCCATGGCAGAGGGTAGCGACAACAGCAAGGAAAGGTATTTTTGTTCGATTTCTTAGATGTGTGATTCAATAGGGTGAGTGGTTCACTGTAGGGTTTTCTTCGATTTCCAAGATGTCTAGTTGATTTGTTGATGTGATTTGTAGGACAAGGTTGGAACTTCTTGTTAGAGTGCCTTACTGAGATCACTGTGTTGGGCGGTTGAACATGCAACTGAATAAGCCTGAAATTCGTTTAGCGTTGGTTGGAATGCGAACTGCTTCTATGTGCTTTGAGATCCCATATTGCAGGGCACATGGTGTCTCGATTCCCAACTTTTGATGGTTAACTGATTTAGTAACATAATGGCTATTTCCGTTATCTTCGAGTTCATTCGCTGATGAAATATGGGGGTTGCTGGTGCAGGTCCTGAAGAAATTGCCATGTCCACAAAATGAAAATGCAATAGCTCTCTAGCTCGTCTTGTAGGGAATATAGCATACACTTTAATGTTAGTTTTAAGTTTAAAACTGTCAACATGCATCATACATGGTTAGCCTTAGTCGGAGTTTATGACTGTAATATATCTTCTATTCTTTAAGTGTTGAAATATAAAGTGAACTGCTCACCCTCCCCATCAGTTTATTGGGTTTGAACTATTCACTGTGTGTTACTTAATATTGAGAACAAATGATTGTTAATCAAGTACCTCTTCGATTCCTTAGTGTATTGGGTTCGAACTAGTCAGTGCATATAATTTAATAGTGAGAACAAATGTGGTTGTTAATCAGGTACCTCTTTGATAAAGTGAGACAATCCAACATTACTTCTTTTTTACTACAAATATTATGAACTTTACTCACATAGTACTTCTCTTTTTTTATGTACAATGCAAGTGCAGGAAGAGGGAATGGAAGAGGAAGGAGTGGAAGAGGAGCTACTACTGGGAGGCTTGCTAGGTTGTTAGGTTTCGATGCTTGAATAAAAGCTATATACCTAGAGAACTCACTAGTAACTCTCACTTTTGTTTGACATGTCATTTAGACCTATGTGATGGTGTGCCATGTCATTTGGACCTTTATGTTGACGTCGTTGTGGTACTGTGATGACAAGTTGCATGGATATGGATCATATATATATATATATATATATATATATATATATATATATATATATATATATATATATATTGTTTGTGTGAAATCAGATTGTGTTCATGTGTATTGTCAAGTGAAATGCTATCGAAATTTCGTTAATGTGCTGTCAATTTTTGTAAAATTGTTGTACAAAAATTGCTAGATTGCTGTCCAAAAGTAGGGGTAAAAAAACACAAGAATCATAAAAAAAATAGGGGTAAAAACGCATGGGCAAAGTTGTCCATTTGACCAAAAAGTTAACACCGTTATGGGGTGTTAACATACCAGGGGTAAAGTCTGCCTTCGTTTTAAAAAAGCAGGGGTAAAATCACAAAGTTAAAAAAACAGGGGTAAAATCACATATGGTCATGAAAGTAGGGGTAGAAACGCTCAAGCCCCCATATATTGTATGTCATGAACCTATCTAATTTTTTAAATCAATGGTCAAAGATACAATTTTTCACTTAGGACAAAGCTAATATGACATGTAAAAAAGGAGGGAGTATAAGCCATGCCAAACAGGTGGAATCACATGGCCTCTATGATGTGGTTTAAGACATGTCTAGTTCCAGTTTGATTTAATCTTTTGATACCGATGGCAGCAAACCTTTCGGGCATTTTGTTGACACAAGACACCAAAATGTATATGGGGAACAAGCAATTTTCTCTATATAGGTAACATGCAACTGTTTCGTGATTCTAACAAAGCTCACGTACATGAAAACATTTCATATGACCTTAACCTCCTTGAGCCAAGCTGTGTGTAGTGGGCAAGGATCTGGCTTTCCTGCTGCAAGCGCCTTCTCGGTGAGGGAGTAAAACCAACCATTCCTCCACTTGAACTGCTCCATTCAAATTAGCATATTTTAATTTAGCAGGGAATAAATAATATCTTGGCTTAACTTCTCAATAGATCATCATTGGTAGGAGGTACCTCTTTTTACAGCTGTAGGGAAGTGTGCCACAGCCCTGGAGTAAGCACAAAGCCTCCTCCTCTATGCCTTCGTCGAATGTAAGCCCTCTCTCTGCAGCCGCAGCCGATGCTAATTCAGCTATCAGGTTCGCAACCTTCCAAGATAATGGTGCAATTCAATCTCTTGAACAAAGATCCTTGTTTCTCAGTGATAATTGGACAAAAAAGATAGCCAGTGATGTGGACTGATTGTGAAACACTCGTACAGAACAAACCTCAGATCGGTAATCTTTTCCACCACACCAACAGTAGCCCCCTGGATGCCGAGCACCAACAAGCATGAAAGCTGAAATCCATATCAACTTCTCTAGCATCTGCTTCTGAAAGGCTTCCTTTTCAAGCACCTAATGGGGAAGGTCGCAGCACAAATACACAATTACTAAAAATGGTCATACGTCAATACTTTTTGAACATGCAAAAGAAACGTTCAGAAGGACCTTTACATAAGAACGACAATAAACAAACATGAAAAGTACATTACTAATTACTAATATTTTGATTCCTATTGCAAGAAGATAATTTCGGTGACGAACTATGACTCCCTGATCTCGCTGACTTTGATGATTTTCATCATTATGGTTACTACAATGTTATTTTAAGCGGATTAGGCACCAGGGAATAATGGATTGATCACGGAGGATATGATGTTACACATATATAGGCAAGGATGACCTAAGGTTTACAGAAGTAGCACCAATCAATGGTGATCCTTGCGTAATCAAGACCAATGTATCTATCCTAGCACAGGCCCAACAAAGAGGCACCAGACAACAGTCCTAGCAGCTGCCGTACCCCATTGTCTAACAGTTATGACAAGTAAATGCTTAACTTTCATGATTTGAGTCATATATTACTTGCACCTACTATGTAATATACAGTGTGCAGAAATAAGGAGGTTCCTGCAAATGTATAGGCACAGACAATGATTTTTCAAAACTTTATCTTGGGTACCTTTTATTAGAATGGACATATTTGTTTCCCTACTACTCACATCTTATAATAGGGAGAACACATTTTGACGCCTTGAACAAGTTATGACAGGATGAAAATAAATAATGCATAGGGAAGGGATCAAATTTATTCTAAGTTTTGTCTGACACAATTCAACGTAAAGGTCTAATAAACCTTTTTGCAAGGGCTGCCCAAACAATTCTAGATGTCTATGTTGTTTGAACCTTACTATGAAAACTGAAAAGTAATATAAAATATGAAAATGGCCAACATGGGAATTTATGGAATACAGAACTTTTGAAGCAAATGCTCACAACCTCACCTTGCAGGTAAGTCCGCCATTTTGCAGGCGGGCAGCCACTGCAGGAGCCCAGCTGCCAAATGCAGCAGTCAACCCCTCTGGGTTGGTATCAGTAATCCCATCGACTGGTGGCTCTCCAAGCTTTGATATAGCGAAGTAAGCCAAGACCTGGTTTGCATCCACTAGGCCCTTGCTCTCGAACCATGGATCCAGCATTCCATTCTGGAAGAACACCAAATCTGCTGCAATATTAGCTCACAAGTCTCAACATGCAGCAACAACACTACATAAAAATGGTAAAAAAAAATGCTGTAGTTAGCATGCATAAGATAGAGCCATGACAGATCAATTTTAATAAAGTGACTGCAAGCGAAGCCATAATAGAAGGAAAGCTTCAGAATCGCAGTAAATGCTCATTTAGTGACAAATTCGTATCAATGTGATGTGACCATCCTATGAGGTTAGTTTCAAACTACATTGATGGCAGAGATTATTTACCAATTTACATATTTCAGGAAAGCTTGTATCATGTAATGACAGCCTAAAGCTTGTGAGTGGATGCACATCGGATCTAACTGTTAGAATTTAGAAACAAACAAAAAAATTGTTACATAATTTCCTGAGTTTGCCAATCCATCAATAATCACTAGTTCAACTGCTAAACCTTCCATTTCTAAAATGTATGCAACCTCTTTTTTTGTTACTTACACCATGAGGGTATCGATTATTATTGTCTTATTGGAATTGCATGACATCACACCTACATAAAAAGAAAAGTGAACTGAGTAGCCAGAACAGCTTGGCTAATCCAGCTCAATTTGTTTCAGTATTTCAGGCACGGTTTGCCTAATATGCAAACCCGATGCAGAAAACGCGCATAGACAGACCTGATCGCACACAAGCACCGGCACAGAACGAACGCGAGCGCGAGCTCCAACGGGCAAATGCAAGCGCACACCCAAAGCACATCAGCCGGTGGGAGGAGTAGCACAGGAAGAGGAAGTGGGAGGAGTTGGAGAGCACGTACCGCGCCACCGCGACTTGGGGGTGGCCTCGAGCACGGCGTCGAGGTCGTCGTTGCGCGTGCACACCAGTATCGGTCCGGGCGCGTCGTCGGGCACCTTCTCGCCGCGGCCCACGAGGACGTCCCCACCCGGCGGGCCCATGGCCAGCAGCGCCTGTCCTACGCGGCCGCCGCCCACCACCACGGCTGGCTGCACTGCCGTCGCCGCCATCGCCGCGGAAACCCTCGCGATCCTGCGAGCCGCCGCGGAGCTAGAAGAGGGGGGGAGGAGGAGAGCAGGAGAGGGAGACGGCGGAGGGGAGGCGACGGCAGCAGCAGGGGTGACGGAGACGGCGGCTTTGAGGGGCCATCTTCAAGGGAGAATGGGGTGGAGGAGTGACGGCGTTTGATTTTGGAGCTGGGGTGCCGTTAGCGCGGTTAAACGGGAACCACCCGATTCGGGATGGAGCTTATCTTGTCGGTTTGTGGTCGACGTATGATGGCCCGTACCGTGCTAGGTGTGTGACCTCGAATGGTTAGTGATGATAACCGTCACATTTTCAGACAAAGAGTTGGTAAACACCTGCATAACCCAGCACGGCTAGCTCAGGAGCAGCCCTATTACATTCTCTACCAGCGAAAACACACTCAAAAGAGACGAAATTTGAGGCACTAGAGACTTGACTTCAATAATTTTTTCATAAGAGGGACTTTCATGTTTTCCCAAAAATATTTAAAAAATTCTAGAGAAAAACCATCAGGTCTTGGAGCAGCTCCATTCCTCAGACTGTTTACCACCTCCTCAAGTTCTTTCTCAGTAAAAGCTCTAGTCAGCACCATCAATAATTAAAAGACCATCAACCGAATCATCGTAAGACCTAGAATTAATAGCCTTTACCACCTCCTATGCATCAGTTTCAATGATAATCCGACTGATGCCCAGATTCACAGCCAATTGGATACCTTGCAAACATGCTATGAGTTTAGCTTGGAATGAATGGAGATGGTGAAAGGTCCTAATGGCTAGAGGGGGGGTGAATAGCCTATTAAAATTTTGCAACAACACTAAGCACCCGGATTAGTAAATAAGATGGTAAAGCTAATAAGCAATGCTACAAGCTATCTACGCAAGCCACAAGTCAATTTCTAATGTCTCTAATCACAACAAAGGCTATGTCGCTAGATTACTCCTAGGTGAACAAGCAAGTCTAACTAAAACAACAACTAGGAGCTAAACAATTCTAGCAAGCTAAACAACTAAACAACCTAGGCAATTCTACACAAGTATATCAATGTAAATGCTAGAGAGGGTGATCGATATACCGACGGTGAAGTGTAGAGGATGATGCCAATCACCGTGTGCAATGAGAAATCTCCAACGAGCTCAAAACAATAGACACGATGATTTTTTCCGAGGTTCACGTGCTTTTAGGCAAGCTAAGTTCCGTTGTGGCGACACACACTCACTTGGCGTATGCTAAGCTTAATGGCGGTGCCAAATCCCCTATGGGAGCTCAAGCAAACGATCACAAGAGAGGGTCCAACAAGCCACGAGCAATCCACTAGTGCTCCTTTCGCGAATCTCCCGCGGGGTAAGGAACGACCCCTCACAATTACCACCGGTGTGGCCTCAAACAAGCACCACTTGAGCTCAACACCGTCTCTCTTGCTCCAAGCCGCTAGGGAACAGGGTAAATTCCCAAGAAAACAAGAATCCGCGGCTTCTCCAAGGATGAAGTGCCTCTAGATGCAACCGATGATGCAATGCACTTCTATCACTCTCAATCTCACCAAGAATTCGAGTTATGGATGGGAGATGAGTGGAGAGGAGTCTCACAAGCTCAATAGCAAGTTAGAGTGTTCAAATGTGCAGAGAGGGGGCTAGGAACCGGCCAATCCAATATATATAGCCCCACTCACGAGATAGAGCCGTTGGTCTTCAAATTGGGCTCTGGCGGGGTGGCCGGGACGCACCGACCGGACTCACCGGCCGAAGTCGGTCCGCGGTCCCGGTCGATGCTTCCGGTCACTACCGACAAGCATCGGGCCCATGGTCTGGCGCCCAACTCCACGCGTCCGGTCGGGGGTTCGGTCGAGCACCGGATGCTTCCGGTCAGGTTTCGGTTAAATGCGTCCGGTCATTTTCGCTGCCGAACCGGCCGGTCGTCCGGTCGCTTCCTCGTGCGTCCGGTCGCCCTGGGACAACAGCTTCTTCATCTTTTCTTTGCTCTTTGCTTCAAACTTGCTTAGCCTCTTGCCATGGGTTGCCAACACGTCCAAGATGACCACGTTATCACCAAAGTTAGCACGTTGAAAAGTTAGGCAAGATCGAAGTTAGTGCTCTCATGTCCTAAATGCAATATGCAAGTAAATTGGACCTAGAAGCACTTCACCAAAAGGATTGTCGCGGCATTCCCTCTTGATAGTCGGCTATCTATCCTATAATGTGATCACACGCTCTATCGTGTCTTGATCACTAAAAGGAAAACCCTATCAAGATACCTTTGCCTTGATCTCCGGGGTCCTCTTAAGCCGATCATCGGAGCTTGACGATCCATCATGTCCACCGGCATTGTCCATGTTCATGATCATCATGCTCCTTGTCATCCTTCTAATCCTATCTCATGGTCATCACTTAGAGCAAAGGATGGGTCCACAAGTGTGTCATCAATTTCCAAAACCAAACATGAGATTTCAATCTCCCTTTTTGGTAATTGATGACAACCAACTCACAAAGATTTGAAATAAAATTCAATTGAACTTGAATTGCTTGCCCATAGCATTTTGATCATGAATCAAGGATTGGACAAACATTTTAAGGTTCGGTTTTGGTAGTAGTGGCTCCCCCAACATATGTGCTTCCATGTGTTTGGATCAAGTTGGCACATATGTATAGATAGAAATCTTGGGGAGAGATACTAATACCAAAAGAGATGCTAAGGTTCTAGAATTCGGACCTTTGAAGCGTGAAACCATCGGAGTCCTTAACATCAATGTAACTAGACAATCATCAAAACTCAACATATCCCATGAGATCAACATTATAGGCTAAAATGTGAGCTTTGTCTAGAAACATCCTATGCATGCTAGTTTGTTAATCACCAATCATTTTTTTCAAAAACTAGCATACACCAAGCAATCATGAATATTGAATTTAGATTGCCAATGCAACATTTCAATATGATCATGCACATACAAATGCACAAATAGTCTATGAGCTTGCTCCCCTATTTGTGTGATCTTTTTCAACATCTTTGTGACTTATTTCTCCCCCTTTGTCAACAATCACCAAGAAGGTGTAAATGTGAGAAATCAAGTCAATCAAAGTATCACATGTGGTCTCATCTAGATCACTTGCCTTTCCATGTTTTCAAGTTTGAACCAAGGACAAGCTTTTTCACACCTCATATACATAAGGGTTATCTTGCACCATGTTAGAATACACATCAATAGCGCATTTTCTAGAGTTGACACTAGGATTGCAAGCACATAAACATGTCATATGCCACCACTAGTTCATAGAACCAACCAAAGCAATAGTGGTGCCACACATACATTGAAATCATTTTATTTTCCATGAATGAGCCTAATAAGCATGCATGATGTCTAGATGCACTAACAAGTCCTTAGCTATATATGAATGCCATGACAACCAACTTGTACCTTGGGGTTTGTCGAAGGAGAGGCATGTCATATAAGTGGGGTGCATCAACTCAAGTTGGAGAAGTCAATAATGTTCAATTCTCCCTTTAGCATGCAAAACCTCTTCTCATCAAGTGGCTTGATGAATATGTCGGCTAGTTGATCTTGATTGCCAATGCCCATGATACAAATGTCACCCTTTTGTTGATGATCTCTTATGAAGTGGTGCCTTATATCAATGTGCTTTGTTCTTGGATGTTGAACCGGATTTTGGGTCATCTTCCTTGCACTTTTATTGTCACAATATAATGGAACCTTGTCAAAATTGAATCCAAAATCCCTCAAAGTTGACCTCATCCAAAGCAATTGAGTGCAACAACTTCCCACACTAATGTATTCGGCTTCGGCGGTTGAGAGAGCAACACTATTTTGCTTCTTTGAAGACCATGATACTAGTGACCTTCCAAGGAATTGACATGTGCCACTTGTGCTCATTCTATTGATCTTGCACCCTTCATAGTCGGAATCCGAATATCCAATCAAATCAAACTTGGATCCCTTTAGATACCATAGTCCAACATCTTGTGTGCCCTTCAAGTACCTCACAATTCTCTTTGTTGCTTTGAGGTGACTTTCTCTTGGATCGGATTGATATCTAGCATAAATGCCCACACTAAATGCTATGTCCGGTCTTGATACGGTTGCATAGAGCAAACTACCAATCATGGACCTATACTTCTTTTGTTCAACCATGTTGCCACTTGGATCGGGGTCTAGGCTTCCATTGGTGTGGACATTGACTTGGCATCTTGTAGATCAAACTTCTTGATCATGTCTTTGATGTACTTGCCTTGACTAATGAATGTGCCATTCTTCAATTGCTTGATTTGAAGTCCAAGAAAGAATGTGAGCTCTCCAAGCATTGACATCTCAAACTCATTGGCCATCATCTTAGCAAACTCTTCATAAAACTCTTGGTTGGTTGACCCAAAGATAATGTCATCAACATAGATTTGCAACACAAACAAATCTTTGCCAATCTTCTTCGTGAAGAGAGTGGTGTCCACCTTGCCCATCTTGAACCCTTTAGAGAGGAGAAAATCTCTCAATCTCTCATACCATGCTCTTGGTGCTTGCTTCAAACCATACAAGGCTTTCTTCAACTTGTAGACATGGTTGGGATACTTCTCATCTTCAAATCCCGGTGGTTGTTCAACATATACCAACTCATTGATGAAGCCATTCAAGAATGCACTCTTCACATCCATTTGATAGAGCTTGATGTCATGAGCACATGCATAAGCAAGCAAGATTCTAATTGCTTCAAGTCTAGCAACCGGTGCATAGGTCTCTCCAAAGTCAAGACCTTCTACTTGAGTGTACCCTTGAACTACTAGCCTTGCCTTGTTTCTAACAACAATTCCATCTTGATCTTGCTTGTTCTTGAAGACCCACTTGGTTCCTATCACATTGTAGTCCTTTGGCCTTTCCACCAATTCCCATACATCATTCCTCTTGAAATTGTTCAACTCTTCATGCATGGCATTGATCCAATCTTCCTTCTTGAGTGCATTTTCAATGTTCTCCGGTTCTTCTTGTGCTACATAGGCATGGTGAGCACAAAAGGATGCCAATCTTCTCCTAGTAACCACTCCACTATTGATGTCACCGACAATTTGATCAATTGGATGATCTTTTGCAATGTTGGATGGTTGCATCACTTGCACTTGATGACTAGGATGAGGAGTTGGACTAGCTTGTTGCTCTTGATCTTCATCTTGAGTACCACTAGTGCTTGCTTCACTTGCATTGATCTCAATAGTAGTGGTAGGCAATGGAGTGTCATCATCATCATCAACTTGCCTTGGCCGAATGTCACCAATATCCATATTTCTCATTGCATTCTCCAAGTTGGAACCACTCACATCATCATGATTTTCAACTTCATTTTGAGAGCCTTGGGTTTCATCAAATTCCACATCATGGACTTCTTCAAGTTTGTCACTACCCAAGTTCCAAACTCTATAGGCTTTGATTGTGGTTGAATATCCAACTAGGAACCCTTCATCACATTTCTTGTCAAACTTGCCCAATCTTGTGCCTTTCTTGAGAATGTAGCATTTGCAACCAAAGACTCTAAAGTAACCAATGTTGGGCTTCCTTCCATTCAACAATTCATAGGGTGTCTTGCCAAGCATCCCATGGCAATAGAGGCGGTTGCTACAATAGCAAGCCGTGTTGATTGATTTCGACCCAAAAGGAATGGCTAACATTGTACTCACTAAGCATTGATCTTGCCATTTCAATCAAGGTCCTATTCTTCCTCTCAACTACACCATTGGATTGAGGAGTGTAGGTTGGTGAGAATTGATGTCCAATTCCAAGCTCATCACACAACTCTTCAATTCTTGTATTCTTGAATTCACTTCTATTATCACTCCTAATCTTCTTGATGGATGTCTCAAACTCATTTTGAACCTTCTTGACAAATGTCTTAAAAAGCTCAAATACATCATTCTTGTCATGTAAAAAGAACACCCATGTGTATCTAGTGTAGTCATCCACAATGACAAAACCATACTTGTTGCCACAAATGCTAGAGTATGATGTTGGCCCAAACAAGTCCATGTGTAGTAACTCAAATGCCTTGCTAGTGCTCATTATGCTCTTGGTTGGATGTGCATTGCCATGTTGCTTGCCGGCTTGACATGCTCTACAAGGTTTGTCCTTCTCAAACTTCACATCATCCAAGCCTCTAACCAAGTCATGCTTCATCAACTTGTTCAATTGTTTCATTTCAACATGCCCAAGCCTTCTATGCCACAACCACCCTTTGCTAGCCTTTGAGAGTAAACATGTTATCAACTTGGCTTCTTTTGAGTTGAAGTCAACAAGGTAGAGATCACCATATCTAAATCCCTTGAAGATCATATTTGCACCATCACCACTAACCACTTCAACTTCTTGGCTTGTGAATATACATTTATAGCCATGATCACAAAGTTGAGAAACCGACAATAGGTTGTAATCAAGATGATCAACTAGCAACACCTTTGACAAGCTTTTCTCTTGAGTGATAGCAATCTTGCCTAGCCCCAACACATTGCCTTTCTTGTCATTTGCCAAATGTGATTGACTCATATTCATCAATACCCTTGATGCTAATTGACTTGAACATATGAGAATCCCCGGTCATGTGTTGAGTGCACCCACTATCCATTATCCAATGCTCTCCTCCGGCACGATAATTGATCTACAAAATAAGATCAATTCTTCTTAGGTACCCAATGTTGTTTGGGTCCTTCAAGGTTAGTCACCAAGGTCTTTGGTACCCAAATGGCTTTCTTCTTTGAGCCTATCCATGGTGTACCAATGTACCTAGCACGAACATCATTGTTCTTCTTCACAAGCATATATGAATTATCAAGCTTGTTGGAAGAAACATTAGTCCTCTTGTTCATGCACTTTTGCTCCACATGACCAACTTGCTTGCAAGCTTTACAATAGCTACCATTGCTCTTCACAAAACGAGTCTTATGAGTCACATAGGCGGCCTTGCCTTTTTTGGGGATATAGCCTAAGCCCTCCTTGTATAAGGATGCCCTTTGGCTACCCAAGCACATAAGCAAGCGGTCCTCACCACCATAAGCCTTAGCCAAAGTGTGATTGAGCTCTTTTACTTCCCTCTTTAAGCATGCATTCTCATGAATAAGCATAGGGTTGTCATTATCTTCACTGGTGATGGATATGCTAGTGATAGAGCTAGTGGAGGTCTCACACTTGGAGGTTGATTCATCAACAAGAATGTCACACATGATGCTTGCATTGGATGTATCAACATTTTCAACAACTAGGCACAACTTGTGCTCTTCTAGTAGAGAGGAATGAGCTTTCTCTAACTTAGAATGAGATTTCTCAAGCTTCTTATGGTCTACCTCTAGACTCTCATAAGATGCCCGAAGCTCATCAAGTTCTTGCTTAAGGCTCTTTGTTTCCTTGCGCAAGCCCTTGCATTCCTTCCTACTTTGCTTGAACATGATAATGCAATCATCAAGCATGCTTTGCAATTCCTCCCTAGTGAGTGTTTGCTTCTCATCATCACTATCACTATCACCATCATCATCACTAGTGATAGATTGTACCTTGGTGGCCTTAGCCATGAAGCATGAGGAAGGAGTGTCGAAGAGGGAGATCTTGTCATGCATAGCAAGGTGAGCTTGTCCCTTCTTCTTGTTCTTCTTCTCCTCTTCTTCATCACTTGAGGAGGATGAGCCATCACTATCCCACATAGCCACATGTGACTCATTCTTCTTCTTGGGCTTCTTCTCCTTCTCATTCTTGGCATCATTCTTCTTTCTTGCTTTTTCTTGATGCCCTTCTCATTATCACTTTTATATGGGCACTTGGCAATCAAGTGACAATCATCATGGCAATGAAAGCATGTCATGTTGCCTTCATTCTTGCCATCCTTGGTCTTCTTCTTGGATGATTGCTTCTTCTTGTTCTTGGAGATGTAGTTCTTCTTCACAAACTTTCCCAATCTCCTCACAAAGAGAGCCATTTGCTCATCCACTTCACTTCCACTTGTAGAAGTGCCATCCTCTTCATCACTTGATTCTTCCTTCTTCTTCTTGCCCTTTGATGATGAGCTTGCCTTGAGTGCCAAGCTCTTCTTGTCCTCTTTCTTCTCTTCTTCCTTGACCTTCTTGTTTGCTTTGTTGATGAGTTCTTGCTTCTTCTTGTCATCTCTATAGGAATCATCAGTCATCACCTCATCAAGCAATTGGTTGGGAGTCAAATCCTTCAAGTTTGACCTCACTAGCACGGTGATGAACATCCCAAACCGCTCGGGCAAACACCTCAAGAACTTCATGTTGAAGGTCTTGTCCTTGATCTCTTCTCCTAGAGCATTGAGATCATTCACCAACACTTGCATGCGGTGAAACATCTCCGGCACGGTCTCATCTTCCTCCATCTTGAAGCTATTGAATTGCTCAAGCTTGATATATGCCTTTGCTTGCTTGACGCCTTCGGTGCCCTCATAGCACTCTTCTAGCTTCTTCCAAATCTCATGAGCAACGGTGAGTGACTTGACTTGCTCAAACACTCTATCATTGAATGCCTCATGAAAAGCACTCACGGCCACATCATTGGCATATAGCTTCTTTTCTTCGGCCGCGGTTGGCTCATTTGGCTTTGCCACCTCAAACTTGTTCTCGGTCACAACCCACACTTCTCTATTGATTGAGTTGAGGTGTGCGGTCATCTTCACCTTCCAATAGGCAAAGTTGGTGCCATCGAAAGGTGGCGCCTTCTTGGTGTTGTTGACATGAAAAGTCATTGCCATTTTGTCACCGTAGGATGTTAAGCCTTACAATTACGGTGCCTCGGCTTTGATACCACTTGAAAGGTCCTAATGGCTAGAGAGGGGGGGGGGTGAATAGCCTATTAAAAATCTTGCAACAACACTAAGCACCCGGATTAGTAAATAAGATGGCGGTTAGCTAATAAGCAATGCTACAAGCTATCTACGCAAGCCACAAGTCAATTTCTAATGTCTCTAATCACAACAAAGGCTATGTCGCTAGATTACTCCTAGGTGAACAAGCAAGTCTAACTAAAACAACAACTAGGAGCTAAACAATTCTAGCAAGCCAAACAACTAAACAACCTAGGCAATTCTACACAAGTATATCAATGTAAATGCTAGAGAGGGTGATCGATATACCGACGGTGAAGTGTAGAGGATGATGCCAATCACCGTGTGCAATGAGAAATCTCCAACGAGCTCAAGACAATAGACACGATGATTTTTCACCGAGGTTCACGTGCTTGCTGGCACGCTAAGTCCCCGTTGTGGCGACACACTCACTTGACGTATGCTAAGCTTAATGGCCGGTGCCAAATCCCCTATGGGAGCTCAAGCAAACGATCACAAGAGAGGGTCCAACAAGCCACGAGCAATCCACTAGTGCTCCTTTCGCGAATCTCCCACGGGGTAAGGAACGACCCCTCATAATTACCACCGGTGTGGCCTCAAACAAGCTCCACTTGAGCTCAACACCGCCTCTTGCTCCAAGCCGCTAAGGTACCTGGGACAAATTCCCAAGAAAACAAGAATCCCACGGCTTCTCCAAGGATGAAGTGCCTCTAGATGCAACCGATGATGCAATGCACTTCTATCACTCTCAATCTCACCAAGAATTCGAGTTATGGATGGAGAGATGAGTGGAGAGGAGTCTCACAAGCTCAATAGCAAGTTAGAGTGTTCAAATGTGCAAGAGAGGGGCCTAGGAACCGGCCAATCCAATATATATAGCCCCACTCACGAGATAGAGCCGTTGGTCTTCAAATTGGGCTCTACGTGGGGTGGACGGCCGCACCAACCCGGACTCACCGGCGGCGAGTCGGTCCGGGGTCGATCGATGCTTCCAGTCACTACCGACAAGCATCGGGCCCACGGAGTGGCGCCCAACTCCGCAGCGTCCGGTCGGGGGGTTCGGTCGAGCACCGGATGCTTCGGTCAGGGTTCGCGTCGTGCGTCAGGTCATTTTTCGTATTCTGCGGACCTCTCGCTAGGCGACCGGCCAGAACCACCGGTCGATGTGTCCGGCCGCTTCCTCATGCGTCCGCCGCATACAGGACAACGACTTCTTCATCTTTTTCTTTGCTCTTTGCTTCAAACTTGCTTCGCCTCTTGCCATGGGTTGCCAACACGTCCAAGATGACCACGCTATCACCAAAGTTAGCACATCGAAAAGTTAGGCAAGATCGAAGTTAGTTCTCTCATGTCCTAAATGTAATATGCAAGTAAATTAGACCTAGAAGCACTTCACCAAAGGATTGTCGCGGCATTCCCTCTTGATAGTCGGCTATCTATCCTATAATGTGATCACACGCTCTATCGTGTCTTGATCACTAAAAGGAAAACCCTATCAAGATACCTTTGCCTTGATCTCCGGGTTCCTCTTAAGCCAATCATCGAGCTTGACGATCCATCATGTCCACCGAGCATTGTCCATGTTCATGATCATCATGCTCCTTATCATCCTTCTAATCCTATCTCATGGTCATCACTTAGGGCAAAGGATTAGTCCACAAGTGTGTCATCAATTTCGAAAACCAAACATGAGATTTCAGATGGTTAATTCTACCTCTTCCAGAAGTCACTAGGTCGCCATCATGGTCTCGGATTAGAACACCACATGATCTTGTATTGGACCCGGGAAAAAATGAAGCGTCACAATTAAGTTTGAACATCCTCTAGTGGCTGGACCGGCGCAAAAGAGCGACGAGCGTCAATCATTGGAGAACAAACCCAATGATGCCTTCATCTCGTTGACATACAATTCAACACTTCTAGCAATCACCTTGGGGCACCGCCACCTTCCTTCTTCTCTTATCGAATTTCTTTCTGACCATGTGAACCATAGAGCATAATCATCAGTAGCTTCTTCTGCTCCCTAGCTTTCAAAATCACCTCAACTCAAGTACGCCTACTGCTATTTGAGTTTCCATCAGTTTGACTATTTCGGTCTCCAAGCCGAGCAAGCACCACAACTATTTGGCCACTTTACATTTGAAGAATAAATGTCCACCGTCTTCGCCTAAGAAGTTGCAGACTAGACATCTTGTGTAAATCTTCATGCCTCGATGCACCGTGTTACGACTAAGGGATGGTGTTGTGAGAAAATCGCCAAAGGAAATCCTTAATCCCATTTGGACATTTTAGCTTCCATATTTCTTGCTACATCCCACTTGTATTCGAGTTGCTCCCTCCTCGCTAGCGGCCATTAACCAACCTATTTCTCAGCTAATCTTGTCTTGCCACTTTGTAAGCGCTCCTAACACCGAAAATGCCATGCTTATCGAAATGCCAGGCAGTGGAGTTCTCTCGGCCCTAATGAACGGGGAAAGCGAGGATTAGGTCTGCATCTTCTTCCCAAAACATATCTCTCACTAACAAATCGTCTCATTGGCCAGTATAAGGATCGATTAACTCAACAACTTCAACAATGATACTATGACCATGCGGTGTGATCGGTCTTCTTGAGAAATCTCTTGGTAACCACGGGTCTGACCACATGTTTAAGTTCTCTCCATCCCCAACTCTCTAGATCATGCCTTTCTTAACTAACTCTAAGCCTTCTAGAATGCTTCTCCAAGTGTATGACATCCCTACTTTCGGTTGAGTAATATTTGGCTTTTCGGCACTCTAGCACATAAGGAATCGAGGTTCTTGCAAGAGACACCAATTTTTCTTTTCAAGCATAGCCAAATTGAATAAATGAATATCCCTAAAACCCGGACCACCTTCCTTGTTTGGTTTCATCATTTGTTTTTGTTTAACCAATGAATTTTGTGTTTTTCCTTCCTCATGATTCTACCAAAAAAGTGGCATATCATCGCCCCAATCGATCACATAACGTCTTTGTTAGGTTAAAGCATCCCATGGCAAATGTTGGGATCGCCTGTGCCACCACTTTTATCAGAATCTCCTTGCCCGCCCATGACAATTTTTTTGTTCCATCCTTGCATATGCTTCTAGATCCGGTCCTTTAAATAGGCAAAGGTATTTACCTTGGACTTGCCCACATGGACAGGTAGCCCCAAATATCGTTCGCTCGTGGTCTCATTATGTACTTGTAAAGATCACACACCAATTTCTTTTGATCCAAACTTGTATTTCATTTGAAGGCGAGAATGGCGGATTTTGCATGGTTGATCACTTGTCCTAAGCACTCTTCATATAATTTGAGTATACTCGCAGAAGTGCTTGTAGTCCCCTTCATTCGCACGAATCAAAATTAGAGTCATTGGTGAATAATAGGTGTGAGATGCTCGAGTGCACTATGGCGATTTTAACTCCGACAATTGAACCATCATTTCCCCCTTTCTTCAACAAAGTAGAACGCTTTCAAAGACATAACAGGAAGATGTAACACCCTGTTTTTAAGCATGTCATTAGCATATGCATTTCATGGGCATAATCATCATTTAGTTACATGCAATCATGCACATGAAATGATAGAGTCAATTGCTTGTTTAAATTGTTTTAAATTGCTTGTTTTTGCTTTTGCCTCGTCATTTTATGTGTGGAATGTTGGCATAATTAGTTGTATAGTTTTTATTTATTCTTAGTGATGTTTAGAGGAGGTGTTAGAGCATAATTGATGATGGTCATGTTCTCGATTTGATTTTATAATGCTAGTTTGAATTCGTTTGACCTTGTTTGACCGTGAGAGTAGTTTATCTTGTTTTGCTCAAAAAGTCATAGCTATAGATCTTGCATGTGTGTGCACTCTTCATAAATTGTGTAGCAAATTTTGTGTAGAACAAAAAGACGTCCACAGGCCGGTTGCACGATTTTGGGTGGATCATGTTCGAAAATTCAAAGTTTGTTTGAATTAGGGTTTACTTTGACCCGGGAGTAGTTTAGCTTCGACCAATCACGGGTTTCAGATCCGAGCCAAACTAGACAAAACTTTCTATGCGTGAAACGCTTAGAATTTTATGAGGAACATTTCGTTCAATTTGAGCTTTCACTAATTCGCACGGATCTCAAGGTTTAGAGCAAAAGCAGTTTGCATTTGGGGTTTTTAATTCAAAAAAAAAGAGAAAGAAACAAACACGGGGCGGCCACCCTTGGCACGACGTGCCGTCCGCCACGCACGCAAGCGTGGCCGCACGCCTCTGCCTCCCCCACTCTGCAGCGCCGCGCCTTGGAAGGGAAGCCGGAGCGCGTCCTTGCTCCTCACTCCATCGCCTCGCCTCCCCTCGCTCTCCCTCGGCGCGGCGGCGGCGGCGCCAGGCGCGCGTAGCCATCATCCGGCTTTGCCTTGTCGCGGCGCGACCACCACGCGCGTTCCTGCCCTCCAAACCACGCCCGGCGGGCCGTCGAGTCGTGCATCGTCTCTCCGACTCGCTAGAGCATCCGGAGGACGAAGGTAGGGTCCAATCGAGGGCGGATTTCGGCTCAGCCCGGAAATCCGGCCGCCATGGCCGCCGCCAGCGTCGAAGCTTCGTCGCGGTCGTTTCTTCATCGTTTTCTTTGCCCGACTTGCGTTCGCGTCGCCCATCGTGGCGCACCTTGTTGTAGGGCGAATCGCGCCGCCGTGCCCTCGTTACAGCCGGACCACCGTAGCACCGCCGCCGCCGTCGGGCGCCGGCGCGCGCCGGCGGGCGCCGTGGCGAGCCTACGGACCGCCTCCCCTGCCATTTCGTCGCGCATCCGGTCCGCCCTCACCCTCGTAGCCTCGGCGCCCACCAGTTGAGCCTTGCCGCGCCGTGGTTCGCGGAACGCTGATGCGCGCCGTCGTCGTGTTACGCCCGCGTCCTGCTTACCGCGCCGTCGTCAAACACGTCCCCATCGCCCGTTTTCCTCGAATAGGTAGTCGATCGGGTCGCCTTGGTGTCACGATGCTCGTGCTCGCCTCGCCTTAGCCAGACCCTCGTCGGAACGGCGGGTTCGCCGGACGCCAGCGCCGCCCTTCGCCGCCCGAGCGCCGTCCACCGTGGCTAGGGTCCATCTTAGGCGCTAAGGGCATGGATCGATAGATCTCGTCGAGTAGGTTCGTTTGGTATGGCTGGTTGGGCGAAAAACCTCACCGTCGGCGAGATCCGTCGAACAGCGCCGCTGCCCTGTTTCGGTCGCCGGCGAGCGGGTCCCACCTGTCGAGGCCCTTTTTCTTTTTTGTTTTCTTTTTCAAATCACATGCATGTCTTGTTAAATCCATAACTTGCTCATTTTAGCTCGGTTTTGCATGGGACAAATTTTGCTGCTGATCTTCATGACTAGATCTACAGTATAAAATTATGAGTTGGCATTTTCTGGTAGTTTTTATATTTATCTAGATTTATTGCTTTAATTGCCATGTAAATAGGAAAATGCATATCTAATTCTTGGTGCATGATAAAATAGTGGTTCCTATATGAAATGTTCATGTTTTTTGGATGAAGAGTCTCGGAAAAAATATCATATATGCTATGTTCTATTGATAAAATGTGATTTTTGATTTATGTGCTATTTACCATGCTTTTTAGGAAATTCATAGAAAGATAATTACTAGGGTTTTTGCCAAGATAATTTTTGTACATGCATTTGTTCTTGTTATGAAGCATTTGATGTTCATGGTTAGGCAGTTTCATGCTTTTCATAGTACAAAAGTATTTTCATGCCTAGTTTCATTGTTATCTTGTCTTTTTGTGTAGGGACAGTATATGCATGTTCTTGCTCTGTAATTTTTATGGTAGACCTGTTAGGACAGTAAGATGCTCTGGTAAATTTTGTAGAATTTTCTGAAGTAGCTATGTATTTACCATATTTATGTTGCAAGGAAATTAGCCTAGAAATGCATGTTTATAGTGGAGTATTGTGACTTGATAATTTTATTAGTTGTTCCTAGCATGGATAGGACCTGTTCGTATGCTTAGTTTGATAGCCTTGGCAGTTTAGCAGATTTTTTATTCCTAGCATTTATATGATTTATAGTGTGCATGCGTAGTGATTGCTAGGGCATATCATTTTATGTGCTTTAATTTATCTTTTGGTTTATCTAGTAGGTTTATTTGGTTGATTATGACTTGTATTGCTTGCTGGAAAGGTTCTAGGTGAAGTGCACGCTTGAGTGATTTATGAGATGTGTCCTAAGTTATAGTTTGTCTGAAAACAGAGTCTCTGTTTTTGCTGTTTTCGAGGCTGTTAATGTCAGAATCAGGTCCGGGTGGTATGGAATGTTTTGTAGATAATTTTGTTAGCTTTCCAACGAGTATTTGTTTGCTGCATTTGGAGTTATAGAACTCCTGTGTGACTGTTTTAGTAACAGCATGTCTAGCTGCCATTTTCAGCATTTAGTGAAATAGGGTGTTTGCTTGATGAAGATTATTAGGGTTTCTTATGTAGTTGTAATTATGTTTTCACGGAAGAGATATCCACTTACTAGTATCATACATCATAGTGCATCCATTCATCAATCATTCTACTTTAATCATACGCAAGCATATTACGTGCATTGGTTTTAATCGGTCTTGCATATGCATGCATCATATCAGGATCGGAGGAGTTAGTTCGGGAGGAGATCAAGAAGCAGGAGGTCAACCTTCATTATCTCGGAGTGCAGCCAAAAGTCCCCACGGGAGAAGGAGAGGCGTGACTCAAGCTTCTAGAGTGCCCCGACTTCTTCTTCCTACTACTTTTTACGAAGGCAAGCCCGGTGCATGCTGACTTTCCTATGCTTTCTGAATTAATTTGTTGAGTCCTTTATTAAATGCTGCATTAAGTATAGGAAGTGGTTGAAACCGTTGATGCACAGATACCCTTGCTGAAGTTGTTACCCTATCCTATGTAGGAGTCTAGGTTAAATAAATGCTCAGCTATGATGATTGCAGTAGACAGTGATTTCCGGTCACTGGTGAGGATTGTTGTTGGGTTAATCACGTTGGTGGTTAACAGGTTGCTGCTGAGAACTTGAATAATAAAACATGTGAGATCGGATGGATATTGTGGTCTTCCATCGATCAGCTAAGGACTCTACCATTTGTTGGAAGGCGGTCGGAAGTTGAACGTACCTGTTCATATAGTAGGCTCCGCCGGGTCGTGAGCCACGAAGCTTGTGGGAATGTTAGGGGCCGGTACTTGTACGCTTAACGTCCCTCCTAGGCGTGGTTGGTGAGGTTAATCGGGCGCAAGAAGATGTGCACGAGGCGTCGTCCTCGTTGCTTCGCTCACTTGGTGGCTCGAGAGGAGGGGGTTGCCGACAGGTCCGAGACTTTACGTCCCCTAACGTCCTGGAAGTGATCGGGTCTGCAGTCGAGACGTAAACCTGGTTTATGATAGGGTATTCGCCAGCTGGTCAGTAATCGATTCGAATCGCCATCTCTCCTAGACAGTGAGAACCCGGGATGCTTCCACGACATCGTAGTCTAATATCACAATAATGGTTATTCTTATTCATGCTACTGATGTTAAAATGTTGATCCAGTTACTTATCTTTGTTATTTATATATCGCTGAGCATATGTTTTAATCTTGACTATACATGACTTATGGTTATGTATATAATAATAACCTTTTAACTTGGAAGAACCAGAATAGTATGTGTAGGCGCACTAATCAACCTTATTTTATGAATTTAAATGTGAGTCGGCCCGACTCGGATAAAGCCAAGCATACTCCTTGGAGTCTTTTCCTTATTTTTACGGTTTAAGGCGGGTAAGTCTTGCGGAGTACAATTGAGTACTCACGGGTTAATTCCGATGTTTGGTGACTCCGTCTAGCATGATTCGTTCGGTTGTGATGTCTTTGTGGTTGAAGAATAATGCCTAGGGCATGGCGATCTCCATAATTCCCGTCTCTTGCTATTACAGGGGTGATATCATGTTGGCACTATCTATCTTATTTTATTTCCGCTGTACAACTATTTTGCTTTTGAAAGCTATTGCTTCCGCACTCTGAAATATTTTGAAATAAATGTGTACATCGCACTCGATTAATATATATTGAATTTGGTTTGAGATACTGCGGATTGGAACTCCGAGCTCAACGATCCTGTTATATTGTTGATGAGTTTGAAATCACTCTGAGATTGCCGAATACCGGGTTTATATGGACTCAAGTGTAGACTGCGATTGCCGGTAATTGCGAATTATACTTGATTTCTTATAAATTGGTCGGCTCTCATCCGAGGAAGAAGTATGGGGACAAAGGATCCCTTGACGCAGCCCCCTCTCCGGTGTGAATCGTCGATAAATCACCATTAACTTTCACCCGATAGCTCACAATGGTGACACATTCCATAATAAGTGCAATCCACTGCTCATGGAACCCCATCTTCCTCATCATGCTTTCAAGAAAGCACCATTCAACCCTATCATAAGACTTGCTCATATCGAGCTTTATGGCAGCATAACCCACTCTTCCTTCCCTTTTATTCCACAAATAATGTGTCAGTTCATATGTAATAATAAGGATGTTATTAGAAATTAATCTCCTCGGATGAAAGCATTTTGGTTAGGAGTGATAATATCAAGGAGCACCTCTCTTAATCTGTTAGCAAGCACTTTCAACACCACTTTATAAACCACATTGCAAAGACTTATAGGTCTAAGATCAGTCACCTTCTTTGGTTGATTCACCTTTGGGATGAGAGATATGATAGTATCGTTCCACCCCTCGTGCATCTGACCTCCCTTCAATATAGACTACTTCTTTTACAATTTCTCCCCCTCCACGTCCCAGTATCTCTTAAAGAAAACTGCTGGCATGCCGTCAAGACCTGGTGCCTTCAGATCGCCAATTGCATCTAGGGCCCTTTTAATTTCATCAACCGTAAACTCAGCAGTGAGTAAGGTATTTATTTCCGTAGTGACACTAGGGTGCACCGCAAATAGGAGTTGCTACCTATGTCCCCCGTCGCCCTATACACTGGACTTGAAAATTTGCGAAAAATAGTTAGCAATAAACTCCTTTTCTCCTCCTCCTCCTCCACCACCTAGCCACCATCCTCCTTTTGCATATCACCTATTCTATTCCTTCTCCTCCGCACTGAACACGCATTGTGAAAGTACGTGGTGTTGCGATCTCCATATTGCAACCAATTAACACATGCTCATTGTCTCGGTAAATATCAATTTGTTCTTCTAAACGATCCACTTTGAAGCTCCACACTGCTTCCTTCTGTATCGAATTATCATTAATCGGTTCCCTTCTCCATCTCTCAAACTCCTTTTTTGCCATGTTTCTCAACCCCTCCCCCAAATTGCAGTCGGCTCCAGCTCCTTGCCCCCATGCCTCCTCGATCACCCTACGACGACCCTCTTCCTATAACCAACTCGCCTCAAATTTGAAGCCGCCATTACGCTCCCCTGCCTATGATCAGAGTGATATGGATCTCCATTTTTAACATGCATCAACAAAAACATCATGTGCCATCCCACATTTGCCACCACGTGATCCAATCTCTCTCTTATATGTGTGGAGCTTGTAGTCTGTTTATTTCTCCAGGTGAATATGTCACCAGTGAACCCGAGATCATCCATCTCACACGCCTCTAGGGATCCCTTGAACCGATCAAGCCAACCTTGAGATCTCGGCAAACCACACTCCTTTTCATGATGATATAAGATCTCACTAAAATCCCCGCGCATAGCCACGAAAGGTGCTCAACTTTTTCTTTGGGAAAAAAAAGTTTATTATAGGCTCCTCAACTTTCACGGAAGTCTGATTTTCATCCCTGAACTTCAAAATCGAACAAAATATATCCTTCAAGTTTTGAAACCAACCATGCAGATTCGTCCCTAACCTGGTTATGAGTGGTTTTGAAGGCAGATTTTGTGTTTGTTTTTTTTAATTTAATTTGGCTAAAATCATAGTAAATCATAAAAAATCATAAAATGGAAAATCCAACTTTGTTGGACTTTAGATAAGTAGATCTACATAGTGAACACATAATATGATATGCGTTAGTAATTTTTTAATATAACTTTAGATCTATGTTTTTTTTAATTAATTGGAATAATTCATGGTGGTGTTTCTATGGTCCAATTGTGGTGGAATTTTTTGCTTGTTGGCTAATTATTGTATGCTTGAGATGTAGTAAAAAAATTATACTCAGTGCATTATGTACAACTTAGTTATAAATTTATTTAGGTTTATGCTTGTTTAATCTAAATAAACCTATAACTAAATTATACATTATCTAATGAGTATGATTTTTTTACTACAATGCAAGCATGCAATAATTAGCCCATCATAAAATTTCATCACAATTGGACCATAGAAATGTAGCTATGAATATTATAATTAATTGTAGAAAATCACAGATCTAAAGCTATAATAAAACTTTGTAATAAAGCATATCATAGTATATGTTCACTACATAGATTACTTATCTAGAGTCTAAAAAATTGGTTTTCCATTTTATGGGTTTTTCTGTGATTGATTATGATTTTTCAAAGATTTAGCCGAATTAATAAAAAATGAAAATGAAAAAACTGTCTTCAAAAACCACTCATAACTGTGTCATGGATGTAATTTGCGGTTTCAAAAGTTGAGGGATGTGTTTTTGTCGGAGTTTAGAGTCTAAGGATGAAATCAGACTTTCAAAAAATTGAGGACTTAAAATAAACTTTTTTCCTTTTTGTTTTTCGAGACTACTGTCATTGTCTCGTCTCTTTATTTATTTCCAAAACCTGAGCCAGGCTCCACCAGCGGATTAGGCCACGTCGCCCCTTAGTATGCTAGCCGTCGGATCAACCCCTATGCAATAATCATGGTCTGATGCGGGTCTGATCGTACCTGTACGTTTAAGCTTTTTAGATTCAATAAAATTCTAGTATGGCTGCAAACCCCTCCTGTTTCTAAAGAAAAAATACCGTATATATAAAAGTTAAGGAAAGTAACGGGTATTTCTTCTAATCAAATTTATGAAATAATCTAGTGGAAGATAATTCAACCAAATAAACACTTGATGCGCGACTAAGATAATTTCGCGTGTCATCAATTTAGTATCGTGGTTCAATGGTAGGTCGTTTTTAAACATTATTATATTCAAAGTGTATTCACCCTGAAAGGCTCCGATGCACCCAAAAGTGAAAAGGTCAAGGTCGGACAGTGATATGATGGGGTCGATATTCCTATCTATAATTTTAGAAATTTATAATTCTTCTGTTTTACTGAACGAAATTTTAACATCCATTAAAAGTCTTGTTTGTTACTGTACGAGATAAGGTTGAGTGGCAGCTCAGTCCCTCCCAATCCCATTCATACAAGAACAACTTGTCACGCTCGCTCCTGAATCGCCGTGCCGGCCATGGCACTCCCGACGAGAACCCATGTCCATGCAAGAACCTTACACGCCTCCTTCCTTATGCTCCTCCTCTGCACATCGGGTGCCATCGACAAAGGAAGCTGAATCGCTTCTCCGATGGAAGTCCACCCTGCTGCCGGCCAACAACGGCGAGGAGTCATCATCATCGACCCCTCGGCCACGTGGTCGCCTACCTGCCGGCGTGCTCTGGACTGGCGTCAAGTGCGACACCGCAGGCGTGTCGCAGCGCTCATCCTGGGCAGCGCCCGGCCTCCACGCCACGCTTCGACACGCCTTCGACCTCGCCGCCTTCCGGCGCTCGTGCGGCTCGACCTCCATGGCAACAACATCAGCGGGGCTGTCCGGGCGACGCCGCTACCAACGTGTCGTACCTTGACCTATCGTACAACAGCCTCTCTCGGAGGCGGATACCGGACGCCATGGCAGCGAGCATGCCGGGGCCGGGTACCTCAACCTGTCCAACAGCGAGTTGCACGGGCCCATACGCGGTCACTCTCCGTCATGCGGAAGGTGCGGGTGTTCGGCGTATCAAGCAACAAGCTCACGGGATCATCCCGCCGGAGTTGTTCACGAGCTGGCCCGATGTGTCACCAACACCGGTAACTCTGAAACTCTGAATGCGAGATGATGATAGTGGTGATCAGGTCACGGCTACGTTTGGCGGGAAGAGGCAAGCGCAAGGTCAAGCCTAACATCAAGGTTACTGGACCCGATTGGGAGTGATCGAAGATTCGGCCCGATAACCTGATGGACTCCGTTTTAGCTTTTGCGTTATTTCCCGGCCCATGTAACGGGCAGCAGAGGGTGCTCGGTGCTCCTCTATGTATTGTTGCGTGAGCACGATGTTGAACTTCGAACTTGAGCGAGATTACGAACCCGAGCCGTAAGCGGCGTCGGCGGCGAGCTCTTTTTGGTGGTGGTCGGAGTGTCGATCGATCGAATTCAAGTATCCACTACCTATCCATCATACTAGTCGGGTTACATCGGTATCAGTTGCCACCGTTCCTCGGCTTCGCTTCGTTCATCGATTCTCTCCCCAATTCGTCAAATCAACACAAGGCTCGTAATCGCGGCCCGAATTGAACCCGGTTGCTTGTCAATTGGTGATCGATTCGCAATAAATCCACCCACGATCGTTTGATCGGGAGATCTTGCTACTTCTTCGATCTGGCGGCGCGCAATACCTCACACGGAGATCCATGGCGCCCGACGGCGGCGGAGGAGCAGCTTCGGCGAGATCCTTGGCCTCTTGGAGAAGAACAACACCGGCATCGGCGACCTCAAAGGCGTCCTTGAAGGGAGATGACGGAGATCTTTCGGAGATCCGCGAAGTGGTGACCCGCAATGGATGGCGGCGTCAACAAGCTCGAGTCCCTCGTCGGCGACCTCGGTGCCAAGAAGTTTGACAAGGTGCTCGAAGCAATTCCTCAGCGAGAACCACTACGGCAATCCCGCGTCACCATCGGCTTCACCGTCGGGCCGGAGGACCCCCACCTCCTCGGCCGGAGGCATCGGACTCCGCCGTTACGGGTCGACCCCACCGGGCGATGCACGGGCCTCATGGCCACCGCGGCGCTGGTCATGGGGTGGTGTACACACCGCCACCCCAGGCCACCAACTCCAAAAAGGTGCGCTGGATCTCAACAATTCTCAGTTGTATCATGTGTGGAATCCACTGATAGGACATGGTGATCACTCTGTTAGACCCGTCATAACCCTGCTATGCGACTTTGTTTTCCCAAGTTTGATGGAACCCAACCCAAACTACGGTTCAAAAAGCGTGAAACCTTCTTTGATGTTTATGAGGTCATACCTAGTTTGTGGGTCAAATATGCTACTATGAACCTTCTGCGGCTCTGCCAGTGCGTGGTACCAAATTAACCAAACCAAGTTACTAGCTATGAGTTGGCCTCAATTTGTAGATCTTTATTCTTGCAAAATTTGAGAAGGATGAAAGCAGAACCACCTTATCGAGACACTTTTTTTTCCACGAAACAAACCCATAGTGTAGATGAGTATACTGTTAACTTCTGTGATCTAGTTCGTCAAATGCTAGCTCATGATCCCACCATACCTATGTCAGTGATCACCAATAGATATGTGGATGGACTTAAGAAGGAAATTCGTCTTTGTTGTTATTGTGCACAAACCCAAGGATTTGGACTCTGCGAGTTCTCGGCTTCTTTATAGGAGGAAGCATTCTTTGGGCATCTCTCAAGCTATAGGAAGAATGACAAGCTGGTATTCTAAGAAGCCTCCATTTGATGATGTCAAGAACAATGTTCTTTGGTCCTTCTCATTATCCAAGATACTCGGCAAGCCACGGTGAAGAGAAGAAACGATTACAAACACCACCCGGCAAAGTCCGCAGAAGATAAATTACAAGCACCGAAAAGATTGAGAAGAGCTAAGGGCTTATGCTTCAAATGTGGTGAAAAATGGATCCCTGGACACATTTGTCAGAATGTTTCACTCCATGCTATGGAGGAAGTTTGGGAATTCTTATCACGAGAGACTCTTGAAATACAACGACACAGAACGAGAAGAATCGATGATGCGATGATGATGAATTGATGAGTCTGTCTTTACAATTTGCAAAAGGTCTAGATACTCATGAAAGCTGTCGGACTTAGAGGTTTCATTGACACAAATGAAGCATTCATGCTGGTGGACTCGAGGCAGCACCCTTGTTTTATTAGTGAGGCTCTTGCAGCAAGAATTCTGGAAGAAGACCTGCGGCTAAACCTTTTACATTCACGGTAGCTAATGGCAATGTCTTTGCGGTGTACTCATGAAATACGATCTTCTACGGTTTTATTCAAGGAGTCACATTCAAGACAACATTCAAGATTCGACATTAGATACCTATGATCTTTGTGTTGGGAGTGGATTGGCTTGGTAGTATCAGCCCTATGAAGTCTCATTGGGTAGACAAGTGGTTTCAAATTGAATATGAAGGCAAAACAGTTAAAATCCAAGGCATTACATCTGATGTGATTTTGGGGCCTTCTATTGATGCTTGCCAACTGAATGCTTTAATCAAACAGGATGCTATCTTGCATTGCATCAAATTGAGTTCGATTGAGATGGAATCGAAGAATTGCCCACTCATCTACAACTCCAACCAGATATCCAACATCTTGTTGACAAATACTCTTCCCTGTTCCAACCCCTGCCTGGTTTACCACCAAGAAGATACGGTGATCACGGGATACCACTAATACCTGGAGCAACTCCTTTCGAGGATCGGACCTTACGAGGTATAATCCTTTTCAAAAGGATGAGATTGAAAAAGCGAGATAAAGGAAATCTTTGGACAAAGGCCTTATCGGACCAAGCACTAGCCCATTCTCCTCTCTCTGTGCTATTAGTCAAGAAGAAAGCGGTGATTGGAGACTACGTGTTGATTCTGAGAAGACTCAATGCATCCTTTGTTAAAAACAAATATCCATTACACGTGATTGATGAATTATTAGATGAATTGTTTGGTGCACAATGGTTCACATCTTTAGATCGTGCTTAGGATTCCATCAAATCGGGATGGCGAAGGGGATGAATACAAAAGCGGCATTCCAAACACATAGTGGACACTATGAATATCAAGTCATGCCTTATGGAGTCACGAGGGGTCCCCCAACATTTCAAGAAGTCATGAATGGTGTCTTATCACCACTATTGAGAAAAATGTGTGGTTGTTTTTATAGATGATGTTTTGATATACAGCTGGACCTGGCAAACACACTTACAAAATGTTGAGCAAGTATTTCAACTCTTGTTGGAACATCAATTATATGTTAAGTTGCCCAAGTGTTCATTTGGTAAACAAGAGTTACAATACACAGGACACATCATCAGTCCATCACGGGTAGCAAGCAGATCCAAAAAGGTAGGATCATTGCTGATTGGCCACCACCGCAAATGTCAAGGAATTAAGAAGCTTTACGGGCATATGCGGATATTATAGAAAGTATGTGAAGAATTATGGATTCTTTGGCGGACCATTGACTAATCTATTGAAAAAGGGAGAACTCTACATCTGGACTTCTAAAACACAATCATCCTTTCAAACCTTTGAAACAAGCACTCATGGCTGCACCGGTGCTAGCACTCCCAAATTTCTCTAAACCATTTAAGTTGGAGACAGATGCATCTGACAAAGGTATTGGAGCTATTTTGCAACAAGCAGGCCATCCCATAGCTTATATCAGTAAGGCCTTGGGACCCAAAGCACAGGGCTTGTCCACCTATGACAAAGAGTGTTATGCTATCCTCATGGCAGTAGACTATTGGAGACCATACTTGCTGAATGCTGAATTCCTCATCAAGACAGACCAGAAAAGTCTGATTCATTTGGATGATCAGAGATTGACCACACCTTGGCAACATAAGGCACTAACTAAGTTACTGGGCCTGAATTACAATATAGTTTACAAACAAGGCAAGGAGAATAGAGTGGCAGATGCTTTATCCAGGACCAGTCATGCCCCACCCTTAGAGATCAATGCAGTTTCTGTAGTGACTTCTCCTTGGGCTCTGTCCTTGCAACAGGCCTACCAAGATGACCCTGAGGCAGTCAAATTGTTACAAGAGCTGGCTATCAAGTCACCTTCTGGATCTTATACATTATTCAAAGGCCTTATCTATTATAAGTCCAGAATATGGATTGGTAATTCTGCAGGTATTCAGCAACATGTACTTCAAGCTATGCATTCCAGTCCAGTTGGAGGACACTCGGCTATGAAGCAACTTACCATAGAGTGAAGAGGTTATTTGCTTGGCCACAACTCAAGAAAACGGTCAAAGATTTTGTTGCTCAATGTGCAATCTGTCAGCAAGCAAAAGCGAAAAAGAGTTGCATCACCTGGACTCCTTCAGCCACTACCCATACCTGATGCAGCATGGAAGTGCATCACCATGGATTTCATTGGTGGCCTACCCAAATCCAAGAGTTATAACTGCATTCTAGTGGTAGTCGACAGATTTACAAAATATGCACACTTTATTCCACTGACTCACCCTTATCTTTGCTCTATCACATTTGCCACGACTTTCTTTGGACCGCAGTATTCAAGATACATGGTTTACCTTGCTCTATTACCTCTGATAGAGACAGAGTATTTACTAGCAAATTGTGGAAGAAACTGTTCAACATGTTTGGTGCTTGATTTTATGGGAGGGCGGCTCATACCACCCTGAATCTGATGGTCAAACTGAAAGAGTTAACCAGTGTTTGGAAACATATTTGAGATGCTTTGTTCATTCATGTCCAGCTAAGTGGTCCTCTTGGTTGTCTTTAGCTCGGTATTTGGTACAATACCACTTATCATTCATCCCTGGGCAAGACACCCTTCTTTGTCCTCTTTGGTCATCATCCTCACCCGGTTAGGAATTGAGCCACCGGGCAACTTCGACATAGCCGATTTGGATGGTGGCTACAAGACGAAGAGAGCTCATGCAACGTTTAGTTCAGCAACATTTGCTCAGAGCACAAAAGAAGATGAAGAAACAAGGCGATAAGAAACGTTCCTTGAGAGAATTTTCAGTGGGTGATTCGGTGTATGTGAAGCTCCAACCCTATGTTCAAACATCTATAGCGGTCGATCTTCCAACAAGTTGGCCTTCAAGTTCTTTGGTCCCTACACTTTGAAAAAGATCAATGATGTTGCTTATCGTCTCCAATTGCCAACAAGCTCCACGATATATCCGGTGTTCCATGTGGCTCTTCTCAAGAGGCGTACCTTCACCTAATCTTGTTACCAGCGAACTACCGGACTTGTGCGAATATTATCAGTACGGAGGAACTTATTTGTGACGCCTTCACGTCCACAATGGGGTCCGCTATACCCCGGTGCTGGTCAAGTGGTCAACCTCCCTCGTACATTGGCTAGGCGGGAAGATGAGGAAGCGCTTGCGTCAAGAGTTTCCCCCACGCTCCGGCTTGGGGACAAGCCGTCTCTCAAGGGAGGGAGTATGTCACCAACAGGTAACTACGAAACTCGAATGCGGATGATGATAGTGGTGATCGGGTCACGGCTACGTTGGCGGGGAAGAGGCAAGCGCAAGGTCAAGCCTAACGTCAAGGTTCTTGGACCCGATTGGGGGGTGATCGAAGATTCGCCCGATAACCCGATGGACGTTTTAGCTTTTGCGTTATTTCCGGCCCATGTAGCGGGCGCGAGAGGGTGCTTTCGGTGCTCCTCTATGTATTGTTGCGTGAGCACGAGTTGAACTCGAACTTGAGCGAGATTCGAACTTGAGCGTAGCGGCGTCGGCGGCTCTCCTTGGCGGTGGTGGGAGTGTCAATCGATCAAATTCAAGTATCCATTACCTATCCATCATACTAGTCGGGTTACCACGATGTCTTGGCGTTAGATGCGCGGAACAATTCCATTCTTGGGAAGTATCCCGCCCGAGAGATCGGCAAGAGCGACCAAGCTCCGTGGGTGGTGCTCTTGACCAAAAGCACGTCAGGCTACATCCGGTGGAGATCGGGAGGCTGGCGAGGCTGAAGCTTCTCATCGTGCAGCGGAACTCCGTGGACGGGACAGATTCCCGTTCCATCGGGAACTTTGATGCGCCTTGTGATTCTAGATCTCACGGACAACAACCTCACCGGGAGAATACGCAAGAAATGGCCAACGGCGGCAGCTGGAAGTGGTTGCTCTTGACACCAACAAATTTGGAGGGTGAGGTGCTGCGCAAAGCTTTCGTCGCTCGAGAATCTCGGTGCGTCGACATCGGTAACAACATGTTCTCGGGCATGGTACCGTACCTCGGCATGAGGGGTGGTGGCCATCTCCTTGGCGAACAATAGCTTCCGCGGGAGGATTTCCCTGTCATTTTGTTGTCGATTCTCTCAAAATCTTGGACCTATCGAAAACCAATTATACGGGCAAGTCCCTCATTTTTGTGGAGCTTTGCGGCAGCTATTGTTGATTGATTTGTCAAACAATGCCTTCTCGAGGGGTCGTGCGGTAAGTGTCTGCGGGCTCCAATCGTCACTTGAATCGGTGCACTGGCGAACAACAATCTCATGGGAGGATTTCCTCTAGTCCTCAAGAGATGCGGGGAGTCTAATGATTCTAGATCTTGGTGAGAACGAGTTTTTACGGAACAATTCCTTCATGGATAGGATCTAGCCTTCCATCACTAAGGATCCTTCGATTACGATCAAACATGTTCCTTGGGAGCATTCCACGGCGACTATCCTCTTTGTCTTCCCTAGCTTCTTTGGATCGGCGGGGCAACGGTTTGGTAGGTTCTATACCAAGAGGTTTTGCCAATCTAACATCCATCGCGGTGACCAAACGAGTTCAACATACCGTTGGAAGTGACGAGGGCAAAATTTTGCAAGTGTCTACCTTTTTATTCGGTTGGAGCGAATCAAGGTAAACTAGAAGAGGCAATACCATACTTTCGCGAAACCATTGCACTTATGGCGGTATCGATCACGTCAAGCAACTCTCTCTCGGTGACATTCCTTGGTGACAAAACTTGAAGGTCTACGGTTCTGAACTTGTCAAGAAATCATTTCTCGGTGGTATTCGAAGACATTGGTGCTTTGAAGTGTTTGGAGTCTCTTGATTTATCTTGGAATGAACTCTCCAGCTCCATCCCTCCAAGCCTCTCACAGCTGATGTCTCTTGATTCGCTCAATCTGTCCAACAACCATCTATCAGGTGAGATACCAGCTGGTTATCAACTCCAAACACTCGCCGATCCCTCAATTTATAGCAACAACTTTGGCCTCTGTGGTTTCTCACTTGAACATATGTTCGAATGGTTCAAATTCTGCAATGAAATTCGGTAGAAACCACCAAGAGCTTGAAGCTCTAAGTCGCTATTACTCCATATTATTTGAAAGGTTTGGCATTTGGATTTGTGGTTATGGTTTGAACCTTGTTATTCTTTAAACCTTTGAGTGTTGCAATGTTCAGCCGTGTCGATCAAATCAAATAGAGGATAAGGGCACACAAACAACCTTCAAGCGTAGTTTGTATGATTTTTTTTTTTTTTTCGGCGACGGTTTGTATGATTAGAAATGTAGCGACTCTTCTAGCTCGTATTTTCCCCTGTTCCTATTCGTATTGTTATCTTGTTACAGCTCTTATGGTTTAAATAGAACTTTAATCCTGTTCACCCGATTCTACGAAAAAATACAACTCATTTACTACTTGGTCGAATTAATTTCTGAGGATGAAACTTCGTCACATAAATTTGAAAAAGAGCTGCGTCCACCGATCGGATGCGATGACATTGATCTAGACCATGTCCTTGCATCCTTCACGGGGATCGGCACTACTACACAATTGATTTTGCACGGCGTTTCCAAAGCGATTTTCGTGGCGGTTATTTGGAAAAGCGCCATGGTTAATACCTTGATTAACGTGGCGGTTATTTTCTATTAACAAGTGGCGGTTATAAACAAATCCACGATGTCGATTAAGTGACGTTTTTTAAAGCGCCACGGTAAATAAAGTCCATACACATAGCAATTTCGAGCCCCGAGAAAGCCCATCTCGGCCCGATATTCATGTATTTGGTATAAAATGGGAGCTTAGGGTTTCACTCTCGGCGGCCCAACTCTCTCACTCTCCACCTCTCTCTCTCGGCGCCGGCCCTCCCTCCCTTCCTCCCCACTCTTCCTCGAGAAAGGCGCCGGCGCCCGGCTTGCCCCGGCGGCGGCCTTGAGCTTTAGCGGCGCCTCGGCGGCGGCATGGTGGCGGCTCGGGGCGGATCCGGTCTCTCGGCGGCGGCGGCGGCATGGTGGTGGCTCGGCGGATCCGGCCTCCCCAGCGGCGGCGGCTGCGCCAGCCTCCCAACTTCGCGGCGGCGGCGGCCTCCCCAACGGGCGGCGGCGGCGGCTTTGGCGGATCCGGCCTCCAACCGCGCGGATCTAGGCGCGGCGGCCGTGGCGGCGGCCCGGCGGCGGCATGGGTCGGCCGGCGGCGGCATGGTGGCGACTTCCCGGCGGCGGCATGGTGGCGTCGGCCGGATGCGGGCCCGTTTGGGCTGGATCGGTTTTTATTTATTGCGTTGGCGGTTTTTCTGTGTTCCAAAACGCCACGAAAAAATGAATCTATTTACCGTGACCCTATCTTGGTGGCGGTTTGTAACACCAGTGTTTGCCACGATTAAGCATTGGATTGAGCTCAAGCATGGCAAGTCAAGCTTCTTAATATTGCCATACTAAATGGATGTGAAGTCATGAGCTCAACCAAACCTTGCCACTTTGCTTAAATAACTCTAAAGGAATTCTACAATAAAAAGTCATTAAGGGTTCATGTTGAGCAAATGTCAAGAAAATACTTCTAATGGCCTAAACCCTAGTTTGTAGGGTTAGTCAAGTTGTTGTATTGACCAAGATGAAACTTTGACTTCTAGACCGGATATGAGGTTTGACCTTTAATAGGAAATGTGGTTTTAGATTGTAGACAACAATCTTTTATTCAATGATCAAGTCTAAATTCATCTCTATACATTTGGGTAAAATACTCCAAACACGTTTATTGATGAATACTTAGTGACAAAGTATTTGGTACAACATGTCCATTACAAGAGACACCGAGGGGGGTATTTATAGGCCCCGGCCGTAATTCTAGATGAATGACAAACTTTACAATGACAAGATTATGCATGCGGACCTTCGGCGTGAAGCCATTCTTGATGTTTTCGCATGATTTGTTTTGAGCTTTCTTTATACTTCTGGAAAACTTTGGTCGCGAAGGTCTCTTGGCGAAGCCTCTCCTCTGGGTTCCTTTTGCGAAGCTTTTAAACCCACGAAGGTCTTCGTATCCTCTTCGCACTCGTCTTTGTGATGATCCTTGCTTTTTCTCTTCTCTTTCTTGGGAACACCTTCGTATGAAACTCTATTACACATCCGAACTTCAAAGTTTGGGTTAAGAGTTTATGCAAAATAAAAGTTGACCCCCAACACTTGACCCCTAGGTGGGCGAATGCCAACTTCAAAGGCATGAATCCCATGAAAGTTTTGGTAAACTTTGTGGTAATAAGCGTCGTCCCAAACTTTGAAGTTGGGATTTTGTTTTGTCGATGTCTTCGCTAAAGAGCAACTTTTAAAAAAGAATTATTTTTATTATTATTCTTTTTATTTTGATTTTTCAACGGCTAGTTTTACCGTTTTGACCGACTGTGCTTATAAATAGCGGAGGACCCCCTGTTTTTCTCACCTTTTTAGAAGAGGGGACACTTTCTGCTGAAATTTTCTTTGGAGTGCGAAGGGTTTACTTGAAGGTCTTTTTTTGAAGCGAAGGTGTCTTGCGAAACTTGTTTTGGTATTTCTTCTTATACAATCGAAGGTAATCATATATTTTTCTAAGAGCTTTTTCTTCTTCTCTTTTTCTATATACGAGTATGATTCTATATATAAGGAAGACTTTTATTTTTGTGAATTTTGCGGATGTGAGAGGATCAAAGTGTTTCTCGTTCACATTCAGTTACGAGAGAGAAGTTCTTGATTCGATGACGAAGGTCTTAGTGGAGTCGGTGCTTCTCCTTCGGAGTTGATTACGGATGATGGTTATTCTTACTTTTTTTGGAAAAAGTAAGATGAAGAAATCAGATTATCTTGGTTTGGGAGAGATGGTATTACGAAGAAAAGTGGATATTACTGGACCTCTTTGGTCTGAAGAGACTATCCCCAAGCCTAAGAAGGATGAATCGTTGTTTATAAGGACTTTTTACAGCCGGATTAAGATTTCCTTGCGGGACTTTTTAGAAGAAGTTTTGAGAGCTTATGATATTGAGATCCATCACCTTACGCCCGAATGCAATTTCTCGGCTCTCTACTTTCATATGGGGGCATGCGAAGCCAAGGCGTGAAGCCAAATATCAACACTTTTTTGTGATCTCCATGAACTTCCATATATTCAATATCGGAGTAAAGTTATTGATGGTAAAAATGTCACTTATTATTTTGGCTCTTTGTAACTTTAGGGCGCTAAGGGTGCTAGACAAATTTCTCCTCACGCTAAGAACAAGTGGGGTGGCGGTGGTTCAAGATGTGGTTTTATCACAAGGTTCCTTATGTCGAGGAGAAAGTTGGCAAGAATTTTGTGAAAAGGTACCCGCTTCTTTGCCGAGATGCATAAGTGTGAGTTTGTTGTGAGGCCTTCTTGAAGAAATCTCGAGGCTGCGAGTGAGTGCATGAAAGCTTTTAAGTTAATTTTGCTTTCGCTTCAAAGTACAAGAGATTTGGTTGAAGAATTTGTTCTTTGCTAGAGTTTGGCCGCTTCGTAGAGGATGGAATATCCTTCGCTTTCATCGAGAAGGAGGTCCGTGGAAAAAGTTACAAATTTCGGATCGTGACATTGTTAGGCGGTGAGAATATAAAACAGACGAAGATTTTGTTACATTTGTTGAACTAAGAGCACCTTTCAGTTCTTGGGAAATATGTTTCCAAGGAGAAAAAGTTTATGGATGAGATTCTTGGTGAAGATTACTCCAGATTTAATCGGGTTTTTGATATTGCTAAGATTCCATATGAAGAACGACTGCTCGGCTTATTTCGTCTTTGAGAAAAATCTTTGAAGAAAATGAGCGAAGGATGACCGGTGAAAGGAAAGAAAAAGGAAGCGACCCGAAGCTTTCACAACAAGCGGTAGGGGTAGAAAAAGACTCGGCTTTGAAAAAACAGAAGTAGGTTAATCTTACTCCTATAGTTGATTTGTGTGATGATAAAGGGTTTGCTATAGGCGAAGATATGATGGGTGTTTTGGTTGATAATCTTGAGGTGAGAAAAATGTGTTTAGCTTTCGGCGTGTCTTGGCTTGACTCACGAGATGTTGACACCTCTTGCTCCATGTTTGCGAGAACCTGGCTAACCGTGGGGAGACTAGTAAGAAATCCGGCGAGGATGTTGAGAGGGATGTTCCTACTCCTGGTACGACTCTCGCCGTCACCCGGGTTTTATTTGAAAACTCTGGCGATTACGTATGTTGATTCGATGCTAAAGTTCATCTAGGTCCTAGGGTGAAGACATTGGTGATGACTTGAATAAATTAGCATCATTTGCTCGAGAACATTTGCTCTTCAAAGTCTAAGACTGGGTTTGAAGGATGGTGATGGTTTTGTTTTACGAGGCGCCGATCTTTGCTGCGAAGGGGAATATTTACGCCGGAGATGCCAATGTTTTGCAATCTTCGCAGCGAGAATACTTACGATAAAGTTACTTGCGAAGCTGCCCTCTTTATTAAGGCTTCGAGATTGTTGATAAAGTTTTTGTAGAAAGCGATAGTGAAAACTTGGTAGATGAAGGAAAATCTCGAGGAATTTGAAGGCTGTTTCGAAAATTCAAGATGTTTTGAAAAAAAGGGACAAAAAGATTCTTTGCTATGACCTTTGAAGACTTCGACGATGATATTTTTGACAAAGATGTTGAGGAACAACAACGGCTTAGTCTTGAGGTTTCTATGATCAGCGTAGATACTCAAGAAAAGATTTCTTGTCCTTTGAAAGAAGGGAAATTGTTGGTGAGTTGTCTTTTTTGAAACTTAACTTTTGATGTTATCACGGGAAAAAATTGTATACTTAGTTTGTTTGTTTTTATGCAGCTAATTACTTTTCACGATCGTCAACTTCTTCAAAAAAGATAAGACTATTGATGTTGGGAAAATGAAAGATGTCGCCCAAGATATACGTACTCAGCGAGTGCCTACAGAAGGTCTATCTTCACTTTACGAAATTGCCGATCTGAGAAACTTGAGAAAGTTCTAGATTTTATTAAATGCAGAAGGTGTTAATCTAGACTCTTTTAAGTTTATCGGTGTTGGTCTTTGAGAAACTTCGGATGATGTCGAAAAAGGCGAGCTTAGTCTTGCGAGGGTGTATTGATGATACTTTCACTTGTCCCCGATCTTTGAGGATGAGTTGGCAAAGAAGGACCCTTTGGAGCTTGCTGAGGCAAGCGTTGCTTTGATGTATAAGGTATTATAGACATCTTTGCTTAACTTCTTTTTGTTTTTTGCTATACACATAGTTTTTAACTTTGTTTGCTCTTGTGCTTCTTAGGGTGCACTTCTTTTGTGCGACCAACGAAAATCGATAGAAGACAAGCTTGTTGCATCATCTCTTCGTGAGAAGAAACTTTTTGGATGAGATTTCTTTGTTGAAGTCTCAACTTGTTGAGAAAAGAAAAAGAAAGAGGCAAAGGCGGTTGATGAATGGCACCAAATGGATGGTCTTTATCATCGAGTCTTGTGACACTATTAAAGAAGGATCTTTGAACTTGATGAGGCAAAAAAGACTATAGCTACTTTGAAGAGAGAACATGAATACCTTGAGAAGGAAAAGAAAGAGCAAGAAGAGTTTTTTCTGATGAAGTTTAATAGAATGTGGGATATTTGTCGTGGTCACTATGAAAAGTTTGGTGCGAAGCCCGAAGATCCTAAGCGGGAGCTCGGAGAATTTGATCCCTTCTTTAGCTTGGTACGTAGTCGTCAATACGAGTCCCCTGGGTGTTCTTGTGAATACCTTGGCCGATACCGGCGTAATGTATGCCACAAGGGCACTTCTTCATTTGATGTCGGAGGCGAAGGACCCCTTATATCTTTGAGTTCTCAAAAATGATTACAAGTTTCTGCCGAGGTTTGTGAAGCGAGGATTAGCTCACGCACCCAATCTTTGTGCAAAAAATATTTCGATTAGTATTGGTGTGTAAGTGGCCGGGAATTTCTTGTTTTGAGAAGGTTAAGAGAAAGATGGAAAGCTTGATAAGTTATTATTCTTTTTTATCTATTTTTGTGATTACTATTTTATTGTTTTCTTTTTTCTAAATTTTGATAGATTGAGATTGAATATATGCGGGAAGAAGAGAAGAGAAAGAAGCGTTTGGAGGAGGAGGTTCTCGGGGCTCGGGATGATGATGTTCGTGAGAGGGATTTGTAGATGTAGTTCTTCCTAGGTTTTTGTTTTGAGTGGCTTTGTGAGGAAACTTTTGTAAGTTAAATTGATATTTGGTGATGTATTTAACTAAGATGCATCTGCTTGCAGTGTTTTAGTGAAACTTTTATTTGGATGTTGCCACTATTATGCCTTTGATGGTAGCTAAAGGAAATTGTGTGTTTGAACCTTACGAATTTTTGGAATGTCGTGAATCTGTTGGTGAAGTTGGCGTTGATTCCTTTATTGAAAGTAAACTTGGAGGTTCAAAAATTAAAATTAACTATGGAAATCCTCGAGTTATTGATTTTAGTAACTTTACACGAGGTGAGATGATGTTTGATTTGATGAAAAGTTTTTCTTTTTTCCTAAATGTAGTGTTATAAAAAAAGTTGTGTTTTATTTTTTGTTTAGTCATCGGGGTTCAAGTGCTTCTCCAAATTATCTCTCCAAAGATGTTTTGAGGCGAGAAGTGGATAATATAGTTAACGAGGCTTTGGGACCGAACTTTTGGTGGAAGTGGCGAATGTTGTTGTTTAGAAAACAATGATTTGTAAATTATATTTTTGTAAGAACCATGATTTGGTTTTGAGTGAGTGTATACAAATAATTTGTGATGTAATAAAGTATCACTTTTTTGTAGAAAGATGTTGTCCCTTTTGATTATTGAGAAGATAGCCTTTTGATTATTACGAAGATAGAGCGACAATCTTTGCTTATGAGATGAGCAATTTTTCCCTTAGGGAATGAAAATGTCGTCCCCTTTGCTTTTGCGAAGGTGGGCGAGAACTTCGCTTTCGGAAGTATAAAAAAATTTTCCTTAGGAAATGAAAGCGTCGTCCCCTTTGCTTTTTGCTAAGGTGGGCGACAACCGCTCTACGAAGTATAAAAATTTTCCCTTAGGAAATGAAAACGTCGTCCCCTTTACTTTTTTGCGAAGGTGGAGCGACAACTTTGCTTACAGTAAAAAAAAATTTCCCTTAGGAAATGAAAAAAGCGTCGTCCCCTTTACTTTTTGCGAAGGTGGGGCGACAACCCGCCCTGTAAGTATAAAAATTTTTCCCTTAGGAAATGGCGCCGTCCCCTTTACTTTTTGCGAAGGTGGGCGACTACTTAAACTACGAAGTATAAAATTTTTCCTTTGGAAATCGTAGGTAGTAATTTTTGTGAAAATTGCACCTACTTTTGTTTTATTCGCCGATGTAAGAATGTTATGTTCTTGGCGTTCTTCAACGTTGTTTTATGAAATGATATGAAATGTAAAGCAAGTCATGTTTGGGGAAACTACTTTCTCATTTATATTGATATGAGAATTTACAATAGAAGCTGCCTCATTAAAAAACCACTCACCACGCGAAGGGCTTCCTCGAGTGGAAAAAAGAGTGCAGCTCTTTTACAAGCCGAAATGTAAATTTTGCTTAAAAGTAAGCGATCTTTGCTATCTATTTACATATTCTGAGAAGAAGCTTTTTTCTATGGGTAGTACTACGAAGGTCTTGGATATTCCTTGTATGGCTCAATTCTTCTCCCTTGAGTCTCCAAGTGATATGATCCTAGCTTGTTTGATTTTGAGATGATGAATGGTCCTTCCCATTTTTGCTGGAATTTTCCCACTTTGTGCCTTCGTTTCTTTTTTCTTTTGAGCACGAAATCTCATTTGAAGTTCTCTCTTGATTACTTTTTGTTATACCATTTGCTTGTTTTACGCTTGATACTTGCTTAGGATTGGCGGGGGCTTCGTTTTTTTTCTTCTTCAAGTAAGTCTTTGCTTGTTTTACATCTTCTTCGCTTATCATTTTGTACATTCAGTCTTGGACCTTCGTATTGAAGTTCTTCCGGAGTCATAGCCGTCTCTGTATAGCAGCTTGAATGGTGAAAACTTTGTAGATCTTGTGGTTGTCGTGTTGTGACTCCAAACTATTATTGGGAGTTCTTCGATCCACTTTGAAGCATCTAGGCCCCTAGATTGGGTTTTGATGATTGATGACAATATAATTATCATGACTAATGTGTGTTTTTGCGAAAACAAAGTGTGAATTAGGGTCATGGTAATGGTGATCTCGAGCGATGAGTTTGTTACGCCCGACGGCGATGGAATTCGTTCGGTTTTAGAGGATGGACGACAAGGTTAAGGGGCGGCTAGTTCCGATTGTCGACGGAGTTGGGTGACATCGGATTAGTTGTTAGGACTTTGTTTTTATTTTTAATTTGTACTATTAAGTGGGGGTACGAGCGGGTAGCTTGACCTAGGCGAGTCTAGGAGACGAGTTGTGGTGCACACTTGAGTTTCTTTAGCACTAGGTAGCTCAATTTATGCACGAGACATGTTGGAGTTGAAGCAATTCACGGAGTCGCGAAAGCGGGCTGAAAAGGACCTCCGGTGGGCGCGTCCCGCGAGAGAGCTTGTTCGGCGGAGGTCAACCGGACGCGGTGACCGGACGGCTTCGGTCGCGACGGAAGCGGCCGACCGGACGCGACGGCCGGTCGGGCGTGTCGAAGCAGCGTCGTTTTGACCGGACGCACCCGACGGAACCTTAACCGGACTCTCTGGGTGCGTCCGGTCGCCGGAAATTGTGAGAAAGTGCTGATTTCGTGGAGTTGCTTGATGGGGCTATATATACTTTGTCCCCACGACCTTGCCCCTCTCTCTTGCCCATTTGTTGGTGAGAAACACCCTTGAGAGTGCAAGGAAGAGCAAGAGCCCTAAGGTGGTCATCCATGCAAGATTAAGGATCATCCTTAGAGTGTTTGAGAGATTCAAGTGTGCATCCACTCTTCTCCTAGGCTTGTTGAGGTCAAGTGAGAGTTCGTGCTTGTTTCTCTTGGTGATCGCCATCACCTAGCCGGCTTGGTGGCGGATCATGGCTTGAAGATCACCCGGTGGTGCTTGTGGGTGGCTCAAGCAAGCTTGTGAGCGGTTTTGGGTGATTCACCACGACGGAGTGTCGAAGAATCAACCCGTAGAGAGCACTTAGTTCTTGCGAGGACTAAGGGGAGCGATACTCTCGAGAGAGTGCTCAACGAGGATTAGGGGGTGTGGCGACACCTCGATACCTCGGGAAAAAAATCGCCGTGTTCCTTCCTCTCTTTACTTTCGCATTTACATTCCGCAATTCTATTTCATGTCTTTACATTCTTAGAATTGCCATGCTAAGTAGGATTGGAACCTAGGGTGCAAAACTTTATGCGGTAGTTGTTGGAAACACACTTAGGCACAAGAGGGTGAATATGGGCTAGTAGGTTGTTTATTTGAGTTAAAATTTTAGATTAGCCCAATTCACCTCCCTCTTGGGCATCTCGATCCTTTCAAGTGGTATCGGAGCCGTGTTGCTCATAATTAGGCTTAACCGCCTAGAGAAAGATGTCCAATGGGAATGGCCCACCACCCATGTTCGAAGGTGATGACTTTCCTTATTGGAAAATTCGCATGGAGGCCTACCTTGAGGCCGAGAATCGGTGTGTGCTCAAAGCCGCCACGAAGGTTACGCATAAAACCTAAGGATGAAAAAGCCCTCACCGGCGTAGAAAAGGAATAAGTCACTTGGAATGCCAAAGCTAGAAACACAATCTTTAGAGGCATTTGCAGGGCGTGTTCAACAGCGTCTTGAACCACAAAAATGCCCATGATCTTTGGGAAGAAATTTGTGCGCTCCATGAGGGGAACCAAGAGTGGCGTGAGGAAGCGATATAATCTTGTCATGAATAAGCTTAATGCCTTTGCAATGCTTCCTAATGAAAATGCTAATGACATGTATGGTCGCTTGAATGTCATTGTAGAGGAAATCAATGGACTTGGACTCACACAAATCACGCCCGCCCGGATGTTGTGTGTCCTCCCCCATTGAGAAGTATGGGCACATTGTCACCGTTCTTCATCAAGGTGATCTTTCGAGAGTCTACACCGACAAAAAACTTGGGAAAGATCAATGCCCATGAGATGTACATGCACATCAATCCCAAGGATGAATCATCATCGACCAAGAAGAAAGACCTTGCTTTCAAAGCTAGCATTGACAAGAAAGGCAAAGGCAAAGCGTTCGTGACTTCCTCTCAAAACCCAAGTGATGAGGAACTTGATAATCTTGCACTCATGGTGAAGAGAATTACCAAGATGCTCAAGGGTCTTAGCAAGAGGGCAGTCAAGTTTGATTCATCAAGGAAGCAATTCTACACAAGTAGCAAGAAGAAGCCACTCTCAGAGATGGAGTGCTACAATTGCCATAATCTTGGTCACCTTGCTCATCAATGTCCCGAACCACCCAAGAAAAGACAAGCACAAGAAAAAGCAGCGGGACAAGAAAAGAAGAATCAAGTGATGATGAAGAGAGGAAGAAGGACAAGCCTTACAAGAAGAAAGATGGCAAGAAGAAGGAATACCACAAGAAGAGCAATGGAAAGGCTTACATTGTTGGTGATTGGCTCACCGACATTGAATCATCATGTGGTGGCTCTTAGGTGAAGAAAGTGACAATGAGCAAGAACATGTGGCGGCAATTGCTATTGGGTCTTCATACACTTCACCACCATCGTCACCATCTTCATCGTCTACACACCTATGCCTCATGGCAAAGGACTCAAAGGTACCAAGTGATGATGAAAGTAGTGATAGTGATAATGATAGTGATGAGGATGTTGAGTATGAAGCACCTAGCTATGATGAGCTTGCGACTTTGCTTAGCAAGTATTCTAAGATGGTCTCAAAGGCAAACAAAAAGATTGACATGCTTAAACTTGAGAATGAAACTCTTCTTGCTAAACATGACAAAGCACAAAAGGCTAGTGATGAGCTTAGAGATGAACACAAGGTTGTGAAGTCCTCCCTCAAGGAGCTCAAACCTTCCCTAAAAGGAGCTCAAAGAAAAACATGATAAACTTGAGGGAAATCACAATGAGCTCATCATTAGATATAACAAGCTCAAAGAAGAGTACACAAATCTCAAGGTTGAACATGACAACCTTCTTGTTGCTAATGAGTTTCTAAATGATGAGCCACATGTTGCTACTAACCATGTTGTTAAGATTGATATAGCTACATCATGTGATGATTTGATTGATGAGAACATTGAGCAAAAGGCTAGTAGCAAAGGCAAGCAAGTGGTTGTGGCCGATCACTATGATGAGTACAAGGAGATCAAAGATGAGAACAATAAGCTAAAGATGAGTGTCGTTGAGAAAAGTAATGAAGTGTATGAGTTGAGTCTTGATTTTGAAATGCTCAAGCAAGAAAATGAGAAGCTCAAGAAAGAGAAAGTTCAACACACCGCCACATTAAGCAAGTCCACCAAGAGTGAAGAAGAGCACAAGATCATGCTTGAATTTGAGATGCTCAAACAAGAAAATGACAAGCTCAAGAAAGAGAAGGCTCATCTCACTACGGTTTGAGCAAATTCACCAAGGGTCACAATCTTCAAAGTGAGCTATTCATGAACACCGTTATGAAGATGGACAAGAGTGGTATTGGATACCAGGCAAATTAAGAGAAGAAAGTTAAAGCTCAAGCTCAACCCAAGGCTCAACATCAATTCAAGTCAAAGCCCAAGCCCAAGCCAAAGAGATGTTTTGAGTGTGGTCAAGAAGGGCATTTCTCTCATGAGTGTGTGACACCACCACCACAACCCTTGCCCAAGCATGCTAGACCTTTTGCCTTCAATGCTCACTACATGCTTAGAAAGGATACTAGTGGCAAGACCAAGGTCATGTTCTTAGGTCCACCAAACAAAAATAGGCCTAAGCAAATTTGGGTTGCCAAGTCATTGGTTGAGAGTGTCAAGGGCCCTAATCAAGAGTGGGTCCCTAAGCAACAAGCTTGATCTATTGTGTGTAGGTGAACTACAAGACCGGTGGAAGTCATTGGGTTATTGATAGTGGTTGCACACAACATATGACCGGTGATCCTCGTATGTTCACCTCACTAGAAGAAGGGGACAAAGGCCACAACAAGATTACATTTGGTGACAATTCAAAGAGCAAAGTGAGAGGCTTGGGAAAGGTTGCAATATCAAATGATCACTCACTCTCAAATGTCTTATATGTTGCCTCATTGAGCTTCAACTTGTTGTCGGTTGGTCAACTATGTGATCTTGGCTTCCAATGCCTATTTGATGAACATGAAGTTGTTGTGACAAAGAAGAGTGACAAGCAAGAGATATTTAGAGGCTTTAGGTACAACAACCTCTATGTTGTGGATTTCACTTCGAAGAAGCCAACTTGCAAACTTGCCTATTTGCTAAGGCTACGTCACTTGGTTGGCTATGGCATAGAAGACTAGCACATGTTGGTATGGGGTCTCTCAAGAAGCTAATGAAGAATGATCTAGTGAGAGGATTGAAGAATGTCGAGTTTGAAAAGGACAAGCTTTGTAGTGCATGTCAAGTTTGGCAAGCAAGTTGCCAACACCCATCCAACCAAAGCTTTCATGTCAACTCATAGAGTGCTAGAGCTACTTCACATGGATCTTTTGGACCAACAACATACAAGAGCTTGGGGGGCAACCTATATTGTCTAGTGATTGTTGATGATTACTCAAGATATACTTGGACCTTCTTCCTTCATGACAAATCGAAGTGGCCGCTTGTTTCAAGAAGTTTGCTAAAAGAGCTCAAAATGAATTTGATGTGAAGATCAAGAAGATAAGAAGTGACAATGGCAAAGAGTTTGACAACACAAACATTGAAGAATATTGTGATGAAGTTGGGATCAAGCATGAGTTCTCTTCAACCTACACTCCTCAACAAAATGGTGTAGTGGAGAGAAAGAACCGGACACTAATCACTTTGGCAAGAACAATGCTTGATGAGTATGGTACCGATGAGAAGTTTTGGGCGAGGCAATCAACACCGCATGCTATGCATCCAACCGCCTCTATCTTCAAAAGTTTCTCAAGAAGACACCTTATGAGTTGCTCAATGGGAAGAAGCCAGGGACGTCTCCTTCTTTAGGGTGTTTGGTTGCAAATGGTACATCTACAAGAAGCGCCAACATCTAGGGAAGTTTCAAAGGCGTTGTGATATTGGTTTTCTTGTTGGTTACTCATCGAAGTCCAAAGCATATCGAGTATTCAATCATGCCAGCGGCATGGTAGAGGAAACATATGATGTGGAGTTTGATGAATCTAACGGCTGTCAAGGAGCACTTGAGAATCTTGATGATGTAGGTGATGAACCATTGAGGGAGGCCATGAAGAACATGCCGGTTGGAGACATCAAGCCTAAAGATGATGATGATGATGTTCAAGTCATTGGCAAGCCATCTTCATCAAATGTTCCACAAGATGATGACAAAGATGAGAACAACCACCATGATGATACTCATGTCTCTCATGAACAAAGTGTGGAACAAGCTCAAGATGTTGATGCTCCACAAGACCCTCCTCAAGCGGTTGATCGAAGGAATTCACCTCTACTCCAAGCACATCCTCAAGATCTCATCATAGGGAGTCCTACAAAGGGGGTTATGACTCGATCTCAAAAACTTGCTAATTTTGTTGAACATCATGCTTTTGTCTCTTGTTTAGAACCTACTACCATAGAGGAAGCTCTAGAAGATCCGGATTGGGTGAATGCCATGCATGAAGAATTGGGCAACTTCACCCGCAATGAAGTTTGGACACTTGTAGAGCGACCTAAAGGTGCAAGAGTCATTGGCACAAAGTGGGTGTTCCGCAACAAGAAAGATGATCAAGGTGTTGTTGTGCGGAACAAGGCAAGACTAGTGGCAAAGGGGTTCTCTCAAGTTGAAGGTTTGGATTTTGGAGAGACCTTTGCACCGGTGGCAAGACTTGAAGCCATACGTATCCTCCTTTCATATGCATCACATCATAACATGAAATTATATCAAATGGATGTGAAAAGTGCTTTTTTAAATGGCTTCATAAATGAACTAGTCTATGTTGATCAACCTCCCGGGTTTGAAGACTCTAGATATCCTAACCATGTTTATAGGTTGACCAAGGCGCTATATGGGCTCAAACAAGCCCCAAGAGCATGGTATGGCGCCTTCGGGACTTCCTCATTGCAAAGGGCTTCACCATTGGGAAGGTGGACACCACACTATTCACCAAGAAGCATGAAGGAAACATCTTCATTTGTCAAGTTTATGTCGATGACATAATCTTTGGCTCAACAAATGAAGAACATTGCAAGGAGTTTGGTGCCTTGATGTCGAAGGAGTTTGAAATGTCCATGATTGGTGAGCTTACCTTCTTCCTCGGGTTTCAAGTCAAGCAATTGAGAGAAGGGACCTTCATCTCTCAAGAAAAGTATACCAAAGACCTTCTCAAGAGGTTTGATATGGAAGATTGCAAGCCCATCAAGACACCCATGCTAACCAATGGACAACTTGACCCGGATGTGGGAGGTACACGGTAGATAAGACTCACTATCGATCTATGATTGGTAGCTTGCTCTATCTCACCGCATCTAGGCCCGACATCATGTTTAGTGTTTGCTTATGTGCTCGTTTTCAAGCTAACCCTATGGAATCCCATCTCACCGTGGTGAAGAGAATTCTTAGGTACCTCAAGCAAACACCAAGCATTGGCATATGGTATCCCAAAGGTGCAAGATTCCAACTTGTTGGCTATTCCGGCTTCGGATTATGCGGTTGCAAAATTGATAGAAGAAGCACAAGGAGGGTGCCATTTGCTTGGAAGGTCCATTGTCTCTTGGTGTTCGAAGAAGCAAAATAGTGTGACCTTGTCAACCACCGAGGCGGAGTATATTGCCGCGGGAGCTTGTTGTGCTCAAATTCTCTACATGAAGCAAACTATTCTTGATTATGGTGTCAAGCTTGAGAAGGTTCCATTGCTATGTGATAATGAAAGTGCCATCAAAATTGCAAGCAATCCGGTTCAACATTCCCGCACCAAGCATATTGATATTCGTCATCACTTCATTCGTGATCATGTGTCCAAGAAAGATATATCTCTTCAAGGAGTGAGGGGACGGAAGACAATTTGGCGGACATCTTCACTAAGCCTTTGGATGAGGGGCAAGGTTTTGTGAGTTAAGAGGCGAGCTCAATATTCTTGACTTTTCCAACTTCTCTAGAAAATGAGCTTGTGTTGTCCCTTGCATTCATTGTATAATATGCCATGTTTAAATTCTTGCAATGCATATAGGGCTTGTCTAACATGGTTAAGATAACCGCCCGAAAAGCGTGTGAAGAAGCTTAACCTTGGTTCAAACTTGACAAGCCAACTAGATTCAAATTCCGTATTTAAATTCTCGTATTGCATTTCATATGCATGTGTGTTGGTTTTGTCGTTCTTCTTTGGTTTAAGCTTGTTATCTGGCTTGTGTTCGCCCAAGGATGGAGAGAGCATTTGACGCTCCTAAAGGTTCATAAACTCCATTGCTTGGCCATACGATGCTCCTCGATCGGATTTATTGCCTATTTTCAAAAATTAAAGCTATGCCTATGGCAAATTATTTGCAAAATTGAGGGTTTGAGAGAGGACTCTCATGACCTGTTCAAGCGGTGGTTATTTGGCTCTTATTTGCGTTGGAATTTGGTTGGGAGAAGTTGCCGTGAAGGAGGAAATCAAAAATCAGAAAATGGCGGCCGGAAAGACAGGACTATCGACCAGGACTCACCGGCGCTACCGGTCAACGCGTCGTCGTCGGGGCGATTAGTCTTGTCTGGAATTTCGGCCGGAGCCGCCGGTGCATCCGGTCGATTGAGCGTCGGTCGAATTCTTGGCGCGTGGATCAACTATTCCGTATGACATGTGGGGTCTTCCTCCTTTCTTTAATCCCTCCAGCCCAGCGGGCCCCTCCCTTTCCCTTCCTTTCGAAGCCAACCAGGCGCCCGCCCCGCCCGCGCCCACCCGCTCCTCGAGCTCGGCCGCGCCGCCCACGCCGACCACCTGCGCCGCCCGCCCGCCGGCCAGACCCTCTCGCGCGCCCGTCTTGCCCGCGCCCCTGCCTCGCCCGGCCCGCTCGCCGTGCGACCCGGCATCGCCGCCAGCGCTAACCCTAGCTTCGCCCGCCCGGCCGCCGTCGCCAGCGCCATTCGCGCCACCGCCCGAAGTTTCTTCGTCGGAGCGGCCCTCCATCGCTCGGGGGCAGCGTTCTTCCTCGTCAGCGGCACGTATCCCCGACCACGGCGGTCCCATTGCCCGCGGTGTGATCATCTCTGTTGTCTCGGCGTGCTCTTTCGATTCCGTTGCCCCGCTTCCTGTTGTTAGGGTGAGTTTCCTCCGCCATCACCTCTTTGACCTTGGTGTTCTTGTTTCACGAATAGCGGCTTCACCCCAATGTTGACACCTTCCTTGCTCCTTTCTTTGCGGTGGCTATCCACGCTCCTTGTCGGTCTCCACATTGTCGATCTTACCCCCTCACGGGAATCTTTGCAAGACTAGGTACAACCCAAATGGCCATTCCTGCTTATCTTCCTTTGCTTGCTTTCATAAGGGCGTTCCTCTAGTTATTATTCTGTTATATAAATCCTTCTATTTCCTCTCTATGTGCGGCGAGCTTGGTTGTTCTCGGTTTGTGATGGCGGATTGCGGTGGCGGCTTAAGCTTCGGGGCCAAGCCCGGAGTATGGATTGAGGCCAAGCCTCTTGAGTGTCAGTTCCTCTTCTTGTCAGCAGGCAGTTTGCAGCGAGTCAGGGGGAGCTTGTCAGTGGTTCTCAGTGGCGGTTGGTCTTGTGTTGACTCTTTTCGGCGGTAGTTGTTCTCTCTCGCCCATGGCTCGCCACGAAGAACACGGTCCGCCTCGACCCCACCTCCTCCCGGTGGCGGTCCGCGGACAAGGCAAGAAGGTTTCGAGTTGCGGCCGAAGAAGAAAGCGAGCGCGCGAGGTGATGAGATGACTCGTGGAGCGGTCCTTGCGGTGGCTAGGCGGCGAGCCCGCGAGTTGGGTGGTCCACGGGCCGGACCGTCTCGGGGAGACCCGGTCAGCAAAGAAGACAGGCAGCCTCCGCCACCTCCTCGGCGCAACAAGACAGTGGTAGTCTACTCGAGCGATCACACCTTTCGACGCTTTCGGCCCGGACCGTCGTTCCTCCGGGACTTCGCCTTGTTCTCTTTCCGGGCGACACGTCCCCTCCGGCTCTAGCTCTAGCACCGGCATCACGGCCCGATGGCGGCGGCCGGCCGGCGAAGTGCGGTGAGCAGCGGCGCGCTCCCTTGACTTGAGGGCGTGTCGGCGTCACCGCCGCCGGTGCCGTTTTTGTGCGGCGAAGACAAGTGGTTTCCACTTCAGCGGCGGCGGATGCTCTGAAGGGTATTGGACAGCTCTTCACGCGGACTTCTCGGGCATATGAGGAGAGTGCGGTTGCTATCCGGCCTCACCGGGTCTGCGGGGTGGATGACATGGTCGCGGCGAGTTGGTGGCAGATTCGACCCCGCCTCACCTACCTTCCGGTGCGCGGACTTACTTGGCGGAGAGGGCAGCTACGTGACTCACGTGGGTCCGAGAGTTCTACTCTACCCTGCGGATTGACTTACTAGTGTTTGCTTTCAAGGGTGGCGGTATGAATTGCGAGTGTTCGGGCTCGCCGGCTTCTAGGGTTGCACTCCTCTCGGACTTCGGCTTCGCGGGCTGTGCTATGGCACCGAGCCGCCGCGATGACCGGGCTGGCGAGTGCCCACGGTTTGGCAGGTTCCGCGGTTGCCCGAGGGCACCTTTCGGTGAGGGCTCGGTAGTCTTCCTACCGACCTCACTCCACTTGCCGAGTTGTGGATGCTATAGTGAGTGGGACGATCACGCCGGGGTTGGCTTCAAGGAGGCCCTCACGTGTTTGCGGCGGTGGATTCTCTTCCACCTCATGGACCGGATAGAGTTTGATGTTTGGGATTTGATCTTCGAGGAGATGGAGGATACTATAGCGGAGGGATCAAGGGGCGCCGGCGACTTCCGTTTGCTCACTTTGGATTTCCTTCCTGATTTGGAAGACCGTGCCTCACATGGAGGCCGGCGTTGTGCGGAGTGGACACGATCGACCACACGCTTTCCCAGCCTACGACCTTCGTCGGCCTCAAGACCCGGTAAAGGCGCCCGGCGGCTACGGTGCTACACGTTCTCGGGGGCGATCCCCGAGTCGAGGGCGGCTGGGATGCCGCGGATGGTTGGATGGATGGTTGCTCTTAAGGAGGACGGCTTGAGTCGAGGAGCCACGGCCGGAGGAGGTTTACACCGGCGCTTGAGACAGCTCGGCGACGACTCGTGCCTATCGCGGCCACCTCCTCGATTCACACGACACGAGGCGGAGGTTCTGGTTACGCTCCACCACCGGGCCGAAAGCGGGCCTTACTTTCACTAGTTGCCGAGATGAGGGCTGATCGACAGCGAGAGGTTCGTGACGAGGAGCGGCGGGCTATCAGCACGGAGATGAGGTAGGCGGGGCGAGCCGGCGTTCCCTCGGCAGCGGTTCTGTACCGGCGGCGGTTTCAGGCGGCGGGCGCTCTCATAGCTGCGCGATTGACCGAACTCTGCGGGATTCAGGTTGAGATGCCTCGGCCATTACCACTTCAGCGAAGTGCCACACGCTTCTCGGTTTCGGTCTATCGGGGCTCGGGACCTCGGTTTCGGGGTTGCGGTTTCCTTTCACCCGGTCGGTTCCTGTTGGTCGGCTTTTCGGCCTCAGCGAGACTCCACCTCGCCCGGCTATATTCGGGCTATGCGGCTTTTCGGTCTGGCGAGGTCCGTACTACCGACTTCACGCCCACGGCCGGCCCGACTTCCGGCTTGGTGTGTCGCGGATCCCGTCTCGGTGCCACCTTCGCCGGCTGTGTTCTCGGCCTACGCCTAGTGCACCACTCACTTGGCGAGGTGTGGCGGCGGCTCTTGGAGTCTCACCCGGGTCACTCGGCAACCGGCGACCAAGTCTATTGTTGTCACTACCGCGGTGGGCGGTCGGCGCCCGCGAGTCGAGTGTGCGGTTTCAGAGCCCACGAGGGTCAGCCTTACGTCACTACTACCTCCGAGACTCATAACTCGTTGACCGGCTACTCGAGGCCCGGACACTTGAGGGGCGAGAGAGTCGTTTCAGAGGCCGACACTCCACTCCCGGCTACCCGCAGGCCGACCCCAACCGCTTCTTCTACACTTCCGCGGTCGGAGGGTCTTGCGGCGTCGATGGTTAGTAGCTCGAGTTGAGTCGAGTCGGATGATGCCTCTCGGTTCGTTGTGGCGACTTCGTGCTCCGGCGACCAGCTGGCTGCGCTTCTACACCTCCCTCTACAGGCCCTTAGCCTTTTGGTCTTTGATGACAAAGGGGAGAGAGTAGAGTATGTAGACTTAGGGGAGCTCGTGAGAGGGAGTTGGTTCTTTTGGTGTGATACACTTGCATGCATCATGTTTACTTTCTTGCCTTGCATTGTATATGCTTGTGATGCATCGTGATACGCTTTATGACATGTGTGCTCTCTACTTCGGTATCATTATATATCATGTCATGCTTTTGCTTATATGGTCTTGCTTTCGCACTTATGGTTTACTCGATTATTACTTGTGATATTTTGAACCATATGAGCTATCCTTGTCGTACTCACTCTTCATGCGATTCTATGAGTACATATATGATCTTGTATCGCATGAGTCACCCTAACCCCTTTGATCTTATTGTGAGGAGGCTCATGTGAACAAGTGCGCTTAAAACCTCACTCTTAATCTCCATACTCTAGAGGTTGTCATCAATCACCAAAAGAGGGAGATTGAAGCATCTAGGCCCCTAGATTGGGTTTCGATGATTGATGACAATATAATTATCATGACTAGCGTGTGTTTTTGCGGCTTGAGTGTGAGTTAGGTCATGGTAATGGTGATCTCGAGGCGATGAGTTTGTTACGCCCCCTAACGATGGAATTCGTTCGGTTTTAGAGGATGGGCGACAAGGTTAAGGGCGGCTAGTTCCGATTGTCGACGGAGTTGGGTGACATCGGATTAGTTGTTAGGACTTTGTTTTTATTTTTCGGGCCGTACTATTAAGTAGGGTACAAGCGGTGGTAGCTTGACCTAGGCGAAGTCTAGAGACGAGTTGTGGTGCACACTTGAGTTTCTTTAGCACTAGGTAGCTCAATTTATGCCGAGACATGTTGGAGTTGAAGCAATTCACGGAGTCGTGAAGACGGGCTGAAAAGGACCTCGAGCCCGGCCAGGGACGCACCGGCCGGACGCGACGACGGGCCTTCGGTCCTTGGCCAGGACACTTTCCGGTGGGTGCGTGCAGCGAGAGCTTGACCGGCGAGGTCCAGCGGGCATGATGACGGACGCCCGGTCGCGGCCGGAAGCGTGACGAACGCGCGGTCGGGCGTGTCGGCAGCGTCGTTTCGGCCGGGCCTTGCCGGCCGGAACCTTAACCGGACTCAAAAGTGCGTCGGTCTTCTTTGGAAATTGTGCGAAAGTGCTGATTTCGTGGAGTTGCTTGATGGGGGCTATATATACTTTGTCCCCATGACCTTGCCCTCTCTCTTGCCCATTTGTTCAGGTGAAAAAACACCCTTGAGAGTGCAAGGAAGAGCAAGAGCCCCTAAGGTGGTCATCCATGCAAGATTAAGGATCATCCTTAGAGTGTTTGAGAGATTCAAGTGTGCATCCACTCTTCTCCTAGGCTTGTTGAGGTCAAGTGAGAGTTCGTGCTTGTTTCTCTTGGTGATTGCCGTCACCTAGACGGCTTGGTGGCGGATCATGGCTTGAAGATCACCGGTGGTGCTTGTGGGTGGCTCAAGCAAGCTTGTGAGCGGTTTTGGGTGATTCACGCAGCGGAGTGTCGAAGAATCAACCCGTAGAGAGCACTTAGTTCTTGCGAGGACTAAGGGGGGGCGATACTCTCGAGTGAGTGCTCCAACGAGGATTAGGGGGTGTGGCGACACCTCGATACCTCGGGAAAAAATCGCCGTGTTCCTTCCTCTTTTTTACTTTCCGCATTTACATTCCGCAATTCTATTTCATGTCTTTACATTCTTAGAATTGCCATGCTAAGTAGGATTGGAACCTAGGGTGCAAAACTTTGTGCGATAGTTGTTGGAAACACACTTAGGCACAAGAGGGTGAATATGGGCTAGTAGGTTGTTTATTTGAGTTAAAATTTTAGATTAGCCCAATTCACCTCCCCTCTTGGGCATCTCGATCCTTTCACACTTTCCTTTTGGTAATCCTACAAGATTTCTTGATATTCAGTGCAAATTATTCCATTTGCTCTTTCAAGCTACTCCGTTTGATTGCGGATGTCTTGCGATCGCGAAGCATAGTTGGATTCGAGACTTGTACAATATTCTCGAAATCTTCGCTATCAAAGCGTGTTCCATTGTCTAAGGTGATGTGCCTTGGGACTCCAAATCTGCGAGATGATATTTTGCCATAAGAACTTTTTCATTGTTCTTTGAGGACATGTTTGTTCTTGGCTTCGCCTCAATCCATTTTGTGAAATAATCAAGCGCCCACGATTGCATATTTGAAGTTCCCTTGAGTTTGTGGCAACTTTCCAATGATATCTATTCCCCATCTTGCTAATGGCCAATTTGGTTCTATTTGTTGGATTGGACTTCTTTGGTGCATGTGTCTTATTTGCTAAAATTTGACAATTGTGACAAGTCTTGATTATTTCCTTGCTATCTTTACGATTTGGCAATAATAAAAACCTTGCACGAAGGCTTTTCTGCGATTGATCTTGGCCTAGCATGAATTCCGCAAGTTCCATTGTGAATTTCTTGTAATATTTCCTTTCCTTCTTCGCTTGAAACTCATTTCAAACAATGGTTCACATATGCCATGCTTGTAAAGTTGATCATTGATGATTCTGTAATTCCTTGTTTTGTGCTTCATTACGGTTTCATCAACCGTTCTACGGTTCATAGAAACCTTTGAGGAATGCTATTATTCTTGATCTCAATCTTCGCCTTCTATTATGTGAATATTTCTTGGTTCTTCCATCTTTGCTTGGATTGATGATTACGATAATACTTGATAGAATACATCGGCGGTAATTTTATTTTTACTCGATTTGCGGCTTTTTGCGATTATATACGCCTCTTCGTTGTTTGTTCTTGAGATGCTTCTCAATGTGAAACCTTCGAAGTGCCTTTCCTATTCTCTAACATGTTGTAGATATTTTGCCAACTCAGGATCTTTTGCTTTGTAACTTTTTTCTATATGATGGCCACAACTTGTGAATCTGTTTTGATCGGTAATTTTTGGATTCCCATTGCTCTTGCCTTGCGAAGCCCCCAAAGAATCTTGCTTCATATTACGCAATGTTGTTTGTGCATTTGAATTCTAATCTTCTTTGCATATCTCATTTTTACTCACGAAGGTGAAGTTATGATTGCGACCACTCCGACACTGAGGAGCCCCATGCGCCATCACAATTGATTGTCCATTCTTGACAAATCATTGTCCATTCTTGAGCTTCTTTTTGTTCTTCTAAGTTTGAAGTTGGAGTCAATGCGCAACAAAGTCTGCTAAAACTTGTGACTTGATTCTTTGTTCTTTTTTCAAATTCTTTCTATGAAATATTGAGATATTTCTGCGCCCATTTTCCCAATCTTCGGATGACTTGCAACTTTGTAGAACATCTTTGAGTGGATGATTTGTTGGTATTTTGACTTTGTGTGCTTGAAAGTAGTGTTTCAATTTTCTTGTTGCCATCGGGGGCGCGTATGCTATCTTCTCGATTTCGAATAATATATCTTCAAACCTAAGAGAGCTTCGGATACAAAGTATATTGGTTGTTGCTTCTTGGTGTGCTCTTCTATATTCTCTTGCACTAATCTTGCACTTCTTGCATTTTTTATCTTTGAGATGTATAACAATGAGTTCTTCTTGTGGACTTGGGCTTGCCAAAGTTGTTGGATTTGACAAATATTTCTTTATCTCTTCGAAAGCCTTTTTGCTGCTCTTTCTCCCCATGCGAAGGTCTTGTTTGAATTTTTTAATGCTTGGAAGATTGGGAAGCTTTTCTCGGCTGATTTTGATATGAATCGTTTAGCGAAGCCAGTCTTCCAGTCGGTTTCTGAATGTCTTTGATGCTTTTTGGAACTTGTGTTTCCATCACCGCTTTTATTTTCTCGGGATTTGGATTGATTCCTTTTGAAGATACAAGCTGTGGATACGGGATCACCAAAGAACTCTCTTCGAATTGTTCGCGGGGTTCTATCCTAGCTGCGGCCACAAACAACTCGAAGGCAATGGAAGCATAGCTACGGTGACTTACATTTGTAATTAGGATATAACACTAGTCAGGTTACCTTGTTTAGAGTTCGGGTGTTCGGTTCCTCTACGGACAACCCCTCTCGTATCCGACTAGGAGCGTAGCGAGTTCCTTGGCTCCTTAGACTATAAAAGGCGGCCAAGGAACACCTCAGAGAGGAGAGCACGAATGCATAGGACACAAGCTTGGCCACGACCAAGCGTTGTAAGCTTCATAGCGATTCCGACTAACCCCATCAATCAAAACAGGGCTCACGCCCGATTTGGGCGTAAAGGTCTTTACTCGATCCTTGATCGAGGCCCGAACCGATATAAAAACCCCGCTCTCAATGTCATTTGCGCAACAAACCGCGGGCTCCGGGTTCATCGAGGCCCGAACAAACCGCCCGGTTCACCGTGGCGGGCTCTCGATCGTAAAAACATCGGCGGTGGCGCGCCGGGTAGGGGCTCTCGTCGAATTTCAGCACGAGAGTCCGGCGGACCACGACATCATGAGTACATCGGCAAAGAAGGCGATCATCTTCGGATCATGGGCTTGCGAGATCGGCGGCGATGGCAAGACTCGGCGCATCATTGAGGGACCCAAGACCGAAGAACCCGAACTCGTCGAAGCTCCGGCGAATGACGATCACCGAAGCCACCTCGAAGACGGAGAACAAGTTCGAAGCCTACCCGGAGACAGCGCCTGAAGGACCCAAACCCGAAACCAACTCGGGAAGGTAGGCGACCCAGGGGGCTCAAGTGCGGACTCGAGAGCAACTCGAAGAACAACTCCTACTCGACTCGGATAAGGGAAACTATTCCAACTCGGAAACTTTTTTCGACCAAATCTATCTCGATTCGGGAAAGAAGGTGAATTCGGATATAACCCCGGACACTAGTCAAGATTACCTTTTCAGTTTCCTACAGGATTACGCAACTCGACGTTCGCGTATTCAAGGAGCGCTCATCAAGGAGGCCTTGCAGAAGGCTACCCGTGAAAGAGATCCCATAACATCACAGTCAAAGGCTTAACAGCTCTCACCCACCAAGAAGTCGATCCAACGTCTTCGAGGTCGGGAAGGCCGGAAGGCTTCAACAACTCCAGGCTGCCGGAGGGATGGTAGACAAGTACTAGAGACCCCCGAGGGAAAGCCCCATCCCAAGACCAAGCCGACGAGAAGAAGTCGCAGAATCAACGTGATCGACCTCTTTGGAACTCATCCAAGAGAAGGGAGAACTTCAGAAGACTCGAAGAAAGAACAACGAAGCTACGATTGATTTCCTTGCCGCGAGCAGAAAAGATTGCAAGAGGTCAAGTTACCCCCAAAGTTCAAACCTTCAAACCACTCGAAATACAATGGGGAAAACAGAGCCAAGGCGGTGGCTCGAGTCTACTCGCAATCCATTGAAATTTGGAGGAAATGATGATGCAAAAGCCATCTTCTTTCCCATGGCCCTAGAGGCTCTACCGCTCCAATGGCTCGACAAGATCGAAGAGGGCTCAATCCGATACTGGGAAGACTTGCAGAAAGCATTCTGCGGCAACTTCGCGAGGAATCATCACCCATCCTATTACTCGAGCCGAAATGAAAAGCCTCAAGCGAAGCCGGGAGAATCTTTGAGAGATTACTACCGAAGATTTGGAGAGATGAGATCCCAAGTGCATGATATCACCGAAAAGAGAAGTGATAGACGCCTTCGGCAATGTAATTTTCTCAAGATGGCAGTTCTCGATTTCTACAAAGACAACCCAAGGACAAACGAGCGGTTCAAACTCATTGTTGAGAAGATGATCGGAGCTGAAGAAAGAACCCGAGATCGCTTTCTAGAGAGAAAGAACTCAGAAGGCCCGAAGAAGGAGCAGAACAACTCTCAACAGCAAAAGAAGCGAGGACCAGACAACACTGTCGCAATGGCGGAAAAGTCAAAGAAACCATACAAGCAGAGGTTCAACAACAGCAACAACGGTGACAGGAACAGAAGCAATATCAAGCTAGAAGACCTGCCCTGCATCTATCACCCTAGAGCTCCGCACACGCTTGGAAACTGCACTACATTCCAGGAAAAGTACAAGGGTGGAAACAACTCTGCTCAGAAGGGGAACAATCAAGAAAACAGAGAAGAAGCCAGCGAAGAGCCAAAGACGGGAGATTTCCAGAAAGCAACAAGATCTCTAGAACGTCATATTCTCGGGAGTACCCGGATCAAAGAGCAAGAGACAAGATAAGCTCACTCCGATCAATCATGGCAGCAGAGCCCGCAACACCGCGCTACCTCAGGCGGGTCTCAATACCCGATTCGGTTCACCGGGGAAGATCGGTGGACAAGTGTGGGAAACGCCGACCTATACCCTTTGGTACTGGAACCTACAATAGCTGGAGTAACCGTCACCAAGGTATTGATCGATGGAGGAGCAGGGCTGAACATCATATTCTCAGAAACACTGGAAAAGATGGGACTAGACCTCTCCGAGTAATCGCTCCTTCCAAAGACTCCCTTCTATGGGATAGTACCGGACGAGCAGCCATACCAGTTGGACAACTCACCTTGCCAGTTACATTTGGATCTCCATCCAACTACCGGACAGAGTACATCAAGTTCGAAGTGGCAGACCTCGAGTCACCATATCACGCCATCATGGGAAGACCTGCTATTGCAAAATTCATGGCTATTCCACACTACCCGTATCTTCTACTAAAGATGCCGGCACCATTTGGGGTTCTTTCCATCAAAGGAGATCTCAAGAAAGCTTTCAAATGTGACGTACAAGCCGTTGAGATTGCAAACAAGACAGGGGAGCTCTTAGAGAAGAAGGAACTCAACCAGATGGCAGAGGAAACAAATCCAGAAGAACTCGAGATACTAGCCAAGAAGCAAGCAATTCTAATTCCACCAGAGGAAGCTGACGTCAAGCACATTGACCTACGAGACAGGCAATCCATCTAAGACGGCGATCATCAGCGCCCACCTATCTCCAAAATAGGAACTCGCGCTCACCGGCTTCCTAAGGCAACACAAAGAAATATTCGCCTAGAAACCGGCAGACATGCCCGGTGTCCCAAGGGAGCTGGCTGAGCACAGAATCGACATCAATATGGGATCCAAACCCATCAAGCAAAGACTACGGAGGTTCTCACCGAGTAAAAGAAAGAAGCCATCAAGAAGGAGATCGCGAAACTACTCTGGCCAGGTTCATCGAGAGAGATCCTACATCCCGACCGGGCTAGCCAACCCGGTTCCGTACGTAAGAAGAACACCTCGAATGGCGCATGTGTGTGGACTACACGGACCCGAACAAACATCGCCCAAAGGACCCTTCGGGCTACCAAGGATTGATCAAATAGTGGACTCCACGGCAGGATCGGCTCTACTATCATTCTTGGATTGCTACTCGAGGATACCACCAGATTGCAATCGAAGAAAGAAGATCGAGCAAGACCTCTTTTATCACCCCTTCGGTGCCTCTTTGCTACAAAACAATGTCCTTCGGATTGAAAAACGCCGAGCAACGTATCAAAGAGCGTCTGAGACTTGTTTGGGAGAGCGATTGGCAAAAAAGCCGAAGCATACGTGAGCGACATAGTGGTGAAGACAAGAGAACCGTAAACTCGATTCAAGATGCGGAAGAGACTTTCAAGAACCTCAACAAATGGAAATGGAAGCTCAACCCAACCAAATGTGTCTTCGGAGTACCATCGGGCAGCCACCGGGTTTCTTGGTCAGCAACAGAGGCATTGAAGCCGGCACCAAGCAAATCAAGGCAATCAATCGAGATGACACAACCCCGAAGCGTCAAGGACGCCCGAAGCTCACAGGGTGCATGGCAGCACTCAACAGATTCATATCCAAGCTCGGAGAGAAAGGGCTACCCTTCTTCAAACTCATCAAGACCAAAGGAGAGTTCAAATGGACAAATGAAGCGGACAAGGCGTTTGAAGAACTCAAACAATACCTAACGTCGCCCAGTCCCTAACACCTCCAAAGGATCAAGAAGAACTCCCGCTCTACATAGTAGCTACAAATACAGTGGTCAGTTCAGCAATCATCGTGGAGAGAGAAGAGCCCGGACAACTCAGCAAAGTTCAGAGGCCAGTTTACTATGTGAGCAAGGTTCTATCCGAGTCTAAGGCTCGATACCCCCAAGTACAAAAACTACTCTATTCCATACTGATCACATCAAGGAAGCTACGACACTACTTCGACAGCCACAAGATTACAGTGGTGACTGACTCACCATTAGGCGATATCCTGAGGAACAGAGATTCAAAAGGCCGAATATCAAAATGGGCAGTAGAACTCGGAGCATTGAATCTAGAGTTCACCCCAAGAAGAGCAATCAAATCCCGTGCACTTCCAGATTTCATCGCGAGAATGGACAGAGCTCCAACAACCCATATCCGGCGACATCAAGAAGCATTGGAACATGTACTTGATGGATCGTTGAAGCTAGGGGAGCGAGGAGATGGGATTTTATTCATATCTCCAGAAGGAAGACAACTCAAGTACGTGTTGCAAATAATGTGGCAAGCTACAAACAACGAAGCTGAATATGAAGCACTCATCCATGGCCTCAAGATAGCAAGAACTCTGGGAATCAAGAGACTACAAGTATATGGCGACTCATTTATTTGTCATCAACCAAGTCAACAAGGACGGGGACTGCACAAAAGGACAACATGGGCCTCTATTGCTGTAGACGTACATAAGCCGAAAAGAACTTCCAAGGCCTAGAAATCACGCACGCGTGCTCGAGATGCGAACGTGGCAGCAGACGTGCTAGCCAAACTCGGATCCGACAGCGAGCACAAGTCCCACGGGGAGTATTCGCCGACGAACTCTTGAAACCATCCATCAAAGGGAACCCGAAAGAAGACAACATGGAACAATCAGCCCTAAATGGCGTGATGATAATCTCTCTAGGTCGCAGAACAACTCCCTGGATCGAAGACATCATTAACTTCATCAAAAACAAGACGCTACCCGATGACAAAGCTGAAACAACAAGGATCTTGAGAAGAAGCAAGAACTATGTGCTCATCGGAGATAAGCTATACAAAAGAGCAAAGATCATCGGGAGTACTACTCAAATGCATAAGCTCAAGAAGGAAAAAGACATCCTACAAGAAATCCACTCGGATCTTTGTGGAAACCACGCGGCGTCAAGAACCCTCGTGGGAAAAGCATTCAGTAACCGGATACTCACGGCCAACAGCCCTCAAAGGCCTTGAAGAACTCGTCGAGGAAGATGCAAAGGATGCCGGATGTTTGCAAGACAAGCACATGTGCCGGCTCACAACTTAATCACGCATACCACCATCATGGCCTTTTTCGTCTTTGGGGACCGGATCAAGTCGGACCACTCAAAAGAGCCAAGGGAGGATATGAGTATATCTAGGTCGCCATCGACAAATTCACCAAATGGATAGAATACAAGCCATTGGTCACCTTCACTCCACCAAGGCGTCGAGTTCATCCAAGAGATCACGCACGGTCGGGATGCCCAATAGGATCATTATCGACCTCGGATCACCATTCACAAATGGCGTAATTCGAAGATTGGGCACAAGATTGTGGCATACGGATAGACTATGCTTCGTGGCACATCCTCAAAGCTAACGGACAAGTCGAAAGAGCAAAAGCAGTCTCATCCTTGCCGGACTAAAGCCAAGAATATATGAAGAACTCAAAGACTACGAAGCAAAATGGATTGAAGAACTTCCAAAAGTCGCCCGGGGCCTAAGAACTCAAATCGCCAGAGCAACAAGGCTACTCACCTTTCTTCCTAACGTATGGATCGAAGCGGTTCCTGGCGGACCTCATATGGAGCTCTCCAAGGATCGAGCAATTTGAAGAAGGAGAAGGAGAAACGACAAAGAAGACTAGAAATCGATCGTGCACAAGAAGTCGATCAAATGCAATCCTCCGTAACGCAAGATATCTACAAGGACTAAGAAGGCATTATGACAAGAGCACACGCCCAAGAAACCTCAACCCGTGAGATCAAGTACTCAAGAGAAATCAAAAGACGGAAGGCAAGCACAAATTGCTCGGCCATGGGAAGGACCATACATCGTCAAAAGAGTGCGGGACCGGGAACCTACGAACCGATGACCATGCGAGGAGAAGAAATCGAGAAACTCCCCGCACATAAGCCAACCTCGAAGGTTCTATCCGTAATCGAGGAGGAACTCAAGGCGAGAAGAAGCGTAACGCAAAAAAACAACTATCGACACCTCAACGGGAAGAAGACCAAGCCCGAGAAGAACCACGAACCAACCATCAAGGGAAAGGTCACCAAATACGCGGCTACCAAGCGCTTCAACCAAAACAAGTCGCCAAGAGTAAAAGTTGCATGCCTCCCAAGGGAGAAGAACAAATAGCCCGAATTGGCGCTTCACGGAAAAGAAGTCGACCAAAAGAAGGCAACCCCGACCACGTAACGGAGGTCAAATTCCAAGGGTGGAACCACGTGGACGCCCTAGCTCGGAATAGCGCCCACACCTTAAATCCTAGTGGAAGATCGTGAACTTCGACTCTTGAGAAAAAGAGGACGTTGGGATCGGCCCGTCTAGGTCGCAGAGGCCATCGAGGGTCCGAAAGTGCCACTATGTCCAATGACGGCGACGGCCTTTCGAATCGGGCGTGAACGGTGTAGTGTTGTGAAATAGAAACCCATCATATCACACAAGTCTCTCGAAAAGCGAGAGCAGCCCAAACCGGGCAAGGTGGATTGCGGTGTTATGAAATAGGAACCCAACCATATTGACCTTCAGTCCGGCAAAGTGCACTTAAATGGGCCCGGACCGAGAACCTTACAAGGGACGTCATGTGAATAGTCCACTGGACAGCATGGGAGCGCCCTAGCCCAGAAGCGACAACCCTGAGTTACAACAACTCTTTCTGGAGCACGACTCCACCAAATTACACTAGCATGTCTAAGGAAAGACAACGCTAGAGGGCCTAAAAGGAGAAACCGAAACGGCCTGGAGAAACCCTCCGAACAATCGTGACAAGTCTCAGAAGAGGACACAAGTCACATGCCAGAGGAAAACAACCCTGGCAACATGGGGGACGCCCCAAACACCATCATCAGAAGTCCACAAAAAGGGACGAGCTAAATCTTCAGAAGAAACAACTCAAGACAGTGAGCAAGACTCCACCATCATCAGCCCAGTCTACAGAAAAAGGCAAGCTGAAGCTTTAGAAGAACAACTCTGAAAATCAGGAGCAAGACTCCACCATCATCAGCCAATCTACAGAAAAGAGGAGCTGAATCTTCAGAAGAACAACCCTGAAGACCAGGAGCAAGACTCTATCACCTTCAGCAAGTCTACAGAAAAGGCAAGCTGAAGCTTCAGAAGAACAACCCTGAAGACCAGGAGCAAGACTCTATCACCTCCAAAGAAGTCTACAAAAGGACAAGCTGAATCTTCGTAAGAACAGCCTCAAGACCGGGAGCAAGACTCCACCACACGCCTAGTCTACAAAAAGATGAGCTGATACTCCGAAAAAGAAGAACTCGAACTCAAGAGCAATCCTCCACTCATCATGACAAGTCTCAAGAAGAAGACACAAGTCAATCGTCAGGAGAAAACAACCCTAACAGCCCGGAGCAGACCTCTACAACTATCCTCAGCCAAGTCTACAGAAAAAAGGCAAGCTGATTCCTTCAGAAGAAAGAACTCTGAAGCACTGAAGCAAGACTCCAATCCACCATGGCAAGACCTATGAACAAAGCTAGCCGACGCTACCAAGGAAGAAACAACCCAAAGGCGCACAAGGACAAGATCCTATGCTATCTCCAGCGGGTCTACAAGAAGACAAGCTGACTAGTCAGGAAAACAACCCTGACGACTCGAAGCAAGACTTCAACCTACAGCCAAGTCTACAGAAAGGCGAGCTGAATCATCGAGCCGGAACAATACCGATGTCAAAGAGCATGACTCCAAACAACTCAAAGACGAGTCCACAAAGAAGGAGATAAGAGCTAGGAAGCCTAAGGAAGAACCCTAAAGGGCGCAATCGCAACAAGTCATCTGAGGAAAATAACACGGATGACCACTTGAAGAACAAGCAGAGAACAAAATGCAACAAGTCTGCACGAAGGCAGATCAGAATCATACAAGAAGTACAAATACAAGATTGATAAGGGACAGATCTCTTTATTCAACATCTTAAAGATTACAAGTTACATGGGATACAACTCCCTACAAGATACAAAGAAGACTCGGATGCATGGGGAGCCCAACAAGAACTCCCACATACAAGATACAAAGAAGACCCAGAGCCCAACAACTCAAGAGTACTTCCAAGAAGGCGGCAGGAGCCCGAATCCAAGAGCGACGAAGATAGAGCGCCCAGACTGTTTCCAAACTCCACCAAGCTGACCTCAAAGGCGAAGGGGAAGATCCCTCCATATCTCGACTAAGAAGTCAAGACCCTTGCACGAGAGCTCAAAGCACCAAAGAGCGCTAAGAAGACCACGGAGGAATCAAAGCATCCGCACGCGAAGTACCGAAGTCCCGAAGAACCCGGAATATACGAGGGAACCAAAGGACCACAGAGTTCCAAAGCTGCCGGCCTAGGAAAAGAACCCTCGCCGGCACAACACCACGGAAAGGAGCAAAGTACCGCAAAGAGTACGCACACGGCAGTTCCTCAAGACTCAAAGGCAAGAATGCGGAGAAAGATAACCCCCTTGAACTGGGACTGGCAGGGTGCTATCCTCTCCAAGAAACTCGAGCCAACGGACATTGTGAGGATCGACTAGCCGACCAAGAAAGCACCTTAGCCCTCCTCAAGCTAAGGAACAACTAGAAGTAGTCCGCCCCCACTCATCGCCTGAGGCCAACAAAGTGGGATAGGACGGCGGAGCGAGAAGGAAAACTCGATCTCTCGAAGATCACGCCCCGGCCGCAAGGCATCCCTTTCCCCTCGCTAGCCACGACCAAGAGTGGAGCGCCGCCGGAGTAGTCCCCTCTACTCCATTTCACAAGACATCCCTCACTCACAAAAGAACCTCGAAGGCTCAAGAAGACGCGGGGGGCTGATCCAACTCACTCAACGGCACCGCCATGGATCAGAAGCTCAGAAAGAAACTTTCTTCTACAAGAGGAGAGATAGTCCAAGAGGAAGAAGAAGCGAGAGAAGAAGAAAGACGCTACGGTTCATCAACGAAGCAAGACGGGCCATATTTATAGGCGTAAGAACCGGCATGCCTATGGACCGAGTCCACGTAAGACAAGGCAACCAGCAAAAAAGGAGCGGTCACCTCAAATCACGCAATATGGAATTTATGGCAATGGCGCCATGCACGACGGCGTTTCCTAAAAAACGGAGCGCAGTAAAAGCGCACTGTGACTCCCGTGACCACACGGAAAAAGAGAAACGGTCAAAATCCCGGAAAAAAGGAAGAATCTCTAAGAGCTCTATCTACAAAAAGAACTCTTAGATGCTCGGGGCTACAGGATACCCGGGCACACGATTTTTTCAAGAGAGCTCGACGGCGAGAAGAACTCGAAGATGGAGGAGAAGAACTCAAAGACCTTCCCGGCTCTTTGTGGCAAAAAGCAAGAAGCTCGGGGGCTACACCCTACGGGTGCACTTTTTTCAATAAAAGTGCACACCGCATGAAGACAACAAAGACCGCGTCAAGGCCGCACTGAGAAGAGTAGACAACTCTCACGACTCAAACCTCGAGAAGCTCGGGGCAAGCGTAACAAGGCTCTCTTTCAAGAAAGAAGAGCTCCGATGGCGAGAAGAACTCGAAGACGGAGGAGAAGAACTCAAAGACCTTCCAGCTCTTTGTGCCAAAAAGCAAGAAGCTCGGGGGCTACACCCAACGGGTGCACTTTTTTCAAAATTGCACTCCGTAAGATGATCTTGAAGACCATATCAAGGCCTCGCCCGAGAAGAGCAAGACAACTCTCATGACTCGACCTTGAGATGCTCGGGGCTTGTGGATACAGATCAACAAAGAACTCTACCGAAGTTGTTCGCGAGGTTCTATCCTAGCCCGCGGCCGTAAACAACTCCTTTAAGGCAATGGAAGCATAGCTACGGTGACTTCATTTGTAATTAGGATAGAACACTAGTCGGGTTACCTTGTTTAGAGTTCGGGTGTTCAGTTCCTCTACGGACAACCCCCTCTCTCAGATCCGACTAGGAACGTAGCGAGTTCCTTGGCTCCATAGACTATAAAAAGGCGGCCAAGGAACACCTCGTAGAGGGAGGAGAGCATGAACGCATAGGACACAAGCTTGGCCACGACCTTTGCGTTGTAAGCTTCATAGCCGATTCCCGGCTAACCCCATCAATCAAAAACAGGCTCACGCCGACCGGGCGTAAAGGTCTTTACTCGATCCTTGATCGAGGGCCCGAACCAAAGATAAAACCCCGCTCTCAATGTCACCGCGCAACAAACCGCCGGGCTCCGTGTTCATCGAGGTTCGAACAAACTGCCGGTTCACCCCGTGGCGTGCTCTTGGTCGTAAAACATCGACAACAACACATCCTAAAAATTTTGCCTTTCTTGACCCGAAGGTACATTTTTTCTCGATTGAGCTTCAAGTTTGCTTTTTGAAGGTTGGAGAAGGTTTCTTTAAGGCCTTCGATATGCTCTTCTCTTTTCTTGCTTTTCACAATTACGTCATCAACGTAAGCAAGTAAATTTTTCCCCAATTGGTCTTTTAATACTTTGTTGAAGTCATTACGATGAAACTTGATCCCGGCGTTACGAAGCCCCTCACCCATTCTTTGGAAACAATATGTGCCAAACGGAGTGATGAAACTTGTTTTTCTTCATCTTCTTTACTCAACCAAATTTGAGGATAACCCGAGAAACAATCTAGGAAACTTAACATTTCACTTCCTTTGCTTGATCGACTAATGTGTCAATTCTTGGCGTGGGAAATTGTCTTTTGGGCGTGCTTTTGTTTAGATCCGTGAAATCGATGCACATTCTCCACTTCAAGTTCTTTTTTTCGACCATGACTATATTTGCAAGCCATGTTGTGAACCTTACTTCTCACGATGACCTTCGCGCCCAATAGTCTTTGCACTTCGGCTTTTGCAGCGATTGTTACGTCTTCACGAAAAGTTTTCTTAACTTCGCTTCTTTGGTTTGTAACTTGGGTCTATATTTAGTTTATGTTCAATGATGTCTCTGCCGACTCCTTCTAAATCTTTTTGCTAACCATGCGAAGACGTCTTGATTGATTCTCAAGAAGTTTATAAGATTCTTTTTTCTTCTTCTTCGCCTAGATCATTTGCGATGATAACTTTCCTATCCGGTAGCATCGGGTCTAGCGGAACTTCTTTTGTTTCGTCTTTAGTACAAGTTTTCACTTTCTTCCGAGGCTTCGCGCTCTCTTTTACTTCTTTTTCTTCTTCGTCTTCGATGTTGAGAATATTTCTTTGAGCTGGTGCTGAATCTTTTTCTATACATCTTGCTTCATTTTGGTCTCCATGGATTGTAATTATTCCGTTGATTGCCGGGATTTTCATGCAAAGATATGAGTAATGAATTGCGGCTTCAAATGCATTGAGACTTCCTCTTCCAAATATTGCATTATATTGATTGTGCACTTCAACAACATCAAATGCAATTTGTTACGTTCTTGCATTGTTTATCGTCCCCAAATGATACCGGCAACACAATTCTTCTAATTGAATTTATTCTTACGCCTCCAAATCCGACTAATGGATATTACGCCGCCCCGGACTTTTTCTATCAATTTGCATTAGCGTCTAGAGTTTTTTGCGAAGAGGATATCTCTTTGAACTTCCTCCATCAAACGTAATTTTTGTTCCGACCATCCTTCTATGTTTGCCTCGATGACCATAGCATCCATGTGAGGAAAATCTTTTAGCTTCATGTCTTTTTTCTCGTAAATGTTATTGGTTGATGTGACCACTTCGTCTTTTTGTAACGGACCTTCCATTGAAATTGAGTTTATTCTTAGGAAGTAGTTTCTTCTTTCATTGTTTGTTTTCGTACTCCATGCTATTTCCTCCCGAGATTGTCAATATTTCGCCTCGCTTGGCATTATTGTATTGATTTGCCGAAGTGGTCGGAGAATTGTTGCCTTGATTGATTGTAGGATTATTTGCCATTGATGCTTCTCGGGTTTGCTGAATTTGCATTTGTCCCCATGGTATTGCGGTCAAAAGGTTGACAATTGTAAATTGGTGGAGGTCCCGGTAGTGCTTGATGCGAAGGTCCTGAATTTGTATGGAAATTATATCCTTGGTTGTAACATCCTTGGCTCGAGGAGAATTTGATTGACTTAAAAAGTTGATTGTCTTCGACTTTGTATGCTTACGCTTTCTTGTTGGACTTCGTCAATGCTTTTCTTTATTATTTTGGGCATATTTTTGAAGTGTGGCCAGCCCCTTTGCCATGCACGAGGCAAAAAACATTTTTCGGGCTTTTAAAGGTCTTCGCTCGCCAAATCTTGCTTGATTGAAACCTCCTCTGTAATTGTTGTTGACACCTCTATTTTGATATTGGCTTCATTTGGTCTTGGCCTCGGCTGGTCATTGTTTATTGCATTTTCTCCACTTTTGCTCGTTGTTAATTTGGTTCACGCGTTGTGGCGGTTGATACCGATATTGCCTTCGCTCAAAGTTTTGAGTTTTGTACTTGATTGAATTGATTGTTGGTCTTCACTTGGTTTCTTTCAAAGTTTTCTTCTTCGATTCTTTTTCTGTAGTCATCATCAGATTTTGCATATTTTCGGAATTCTTCATAGAGTTGAGCAACTATTTTTGGTCTTTCTCTTTTTCGGATGTGATGATAGTTGACTTGCTCTTAATCCTCGATGGTCTGCTATGATAACCACTTCGCCCGGCACATCCGGTATTTGAGTTTTTATTTGGATGAATCTTTTGTAATACTTGATCAATGGCTCTTTTGGGTATTGCTTGATGTCAAATAAGTCGTCACTTGTTAACTCGGTGTGTTGGAATCCTTGAAAATCAACTAGCAAACTTGTCCTTAATTGCTCCCAACTTTTTGATTGATCTTGGTTTGAGCAAAGAGTACCATTTTTTGCGCTGAACCTTTCATTGCCATGATGAGTGATTTTGCTAATGTTGATTCATCTCCTCCTCCCGAGGCGATCGGCAGCCTTCAAGCTCATAAGGAATTGCCTTGGATCTCGTGATTCCTTCATATGTTGGGATTATGTTGAATTTGAACCCTTTTGGCCATTTTGCTATTTGCGTGTCAATTGATAAGGGAGACTCGCGTGTCAATTGCTGTTGTTATTTTGTCTTGTTCTTTTTCTTTCCTTGTATTATTTGGCTGAGCTTGGCTCCTCAAGGTTGATGACTTCTTTTTCTTGTTTTTCAAGTTCTTCATTTAGTTTACGCTTAATCCGGCTTCGGCTTCTTCAATTCTACGCTTTATTGTCTTTTCTCTTGTGCGTTGCCCCGCATTCTTCAAGTTCTTTTTCTTTCCTTGCTAAGTTCTCTTCAAGTGCTTTGAGCCTTTGCTCTTCGCTTTCGTTGTCTTGTGATCTTGATTTTTTCCTTGCTTCTTCAATTTCTTCATCTTGTCCATCTTCTTGTGATCTTATTTCTTTCGCGGGAGGTTTGTTTCTTTGGTCTCCCATGTCTTTAGTTGGTCGTGGGAAATGCTCGAGCACACACAAACGGTGGGCGCCAAGATGTTGGGTAAAATACTCCAAATAACGTTTATTGATGAATACTTAGTCACAAAGTGATGCGGTACAACATGTCCATTACAAGAGACACCAGGGGGTATTTATAGGCCCCCCTGGCTTCGTAATTCTAGATGAATGACAAACTTTACAATGACAAGATTATCTGTCTGGACCTTCGGCGAAGCCATTCTTGATGTTTTCGCATGATTTGTTTTGAGCTTTCTTTATACTTCCTCGAAAACTTTGGTCGCGAAGGTCTCTTGACGAAGCCTCTCCCTCTCGGGTTCCTTTTGGCGGCTTTAAACCACGAAGGTCTTCGTGATCCTCTTCGCACTCGCCTTTGTGATCATCCTTGCTTTTTTTCTCTTCTCTTTCTTGGGAACACCTTCGTATGAAACTCATTTACACATCTGAACTTCAAAGTTTGGGTTAAGAGTTTATGCAAAATAAAGTTGACCCCCAACACTATCCTTGTCAAACCAACGCCTCGAGATTGAATGTTCTGGCTGATTTCGGGACATACAATTATTCTAAGTCCGGAATTAGTGCTAATCTTGATTGGCATCTCACATTCTCCAATGTACTTAAGCATATTGAGTTGTACCAAATATAAGGGTTGATGCTAATCACATGAGGCAGATCATGTCCAGAGATGGCATCATTTGGACGCGGTTTGACAAGGTCTTGGCGTCGTTTTCTCGACCGCTGCCAACACGTTGACAATGCAGTTTTTGGGGTTAATTAGCCGCAGCAATTGGTGGCTCTAATAACCGAAAGTAACCTCGAATCTAAAATTGTAGAGCAGCAATTGAGAACAAATTTTATTCTTGGGCCATATCCAAATTCGGCCCGAAACTAGCCCAAATCGGTGCCCCATCCAACTCACCACGTCACCGCCAAACTGTTCGATGCTTTGCCTAAGACGCCCACGTTGTTGCATTCTACCGGTGCTCAAATAATGTAGAGAAGAATCAAGCACCGGCTCATGCCATTGTGGGCGTGTGCTGAGATCAAATTTTTTTGGCACCGAGGCATGAAGGTGAGCCGGCTTGGTGCCGAAAGTGGGTCCCGTGCGTAGAAGTAGCGCGTGCGTGGAAAGAGAGCGAGACGAGGAGAAGGATGCATGGTTCTCCCCCCGCTGTTTGCTGCATTCGCTGCGGGGTCCATACGTAACGCGCCGATGCCCACACCGTGGAAGTGGAGAGCGAGGCATCGTGCCAATTTTGCGGGCTTTTAGATTTTAGATTTTGAGCACCGCAACGCTGTGGGTAGTCTAAAGGGTGACAGCGTGCCCTCCGCGTGTCCCGGCGTCTCCATGAGCCGACCGCCATTGCCTGTACGCCACCCACCTCGTATCGCGCCCCGGGGGGCCTGGCGTGTTTGGAGGAGCTTGGCCAGAAGTGGAGCTCCCACTCCCTCACTTCCTCGCCCCCGCTTTCTCCCTCGTTTCGTTTCCTCCGCCGCTGGCCCCCGTCCGTCATGGGCGCGCCCGGGGTGGAGCTCGAGCCTCCCGCCCCGCGTCTCGGCTCTGCATCGCACTCCTCATCGCGTCCCGGTGATCGCGTCCGCTGCACTTGGTTGCCCGCCGCAATACGGACCGGAGACCTTGCGAGCCCCGCACGCCTGTGGCGATGGGGCGCGCCGCAACAACTGCGGCCTGCGTACCGCCGGCGGGAGCAAGGCGCGGCCACATCCGTCACGCCCATGTCTTCAGTTAGCGCAAGCGTGGTCACTACCAGGGCGAGTAGCCCGACGAGGTCGACCTCGACCGCATCGTGCCGACGCCGACCCCGCCCTCCTCCTCGTTTCGCATGCGAGATGAAGAAGAAAAAGGACTCAAATGTAATTTTATTTCCCTCTCAAGGTTCCCGATGTAAAAGAGTCGAGAGAACAGTTTTTCCGTTTACGGCTCGGTGAATTTCGGAATAAGCTAGGGGTCCCCTGTGCAAAGTGTTTGTCCTATATGGATTTCCGTTTTTCTTTTATTCATGTATGGATGAATCTTTGGAAATTCATAACTTGAGCTAGAGTATCCTTTTTGAGTGATTCAACTTGCAGTGTGCTTTTTTATAAAGTCTAGTTTCTTCTAAAAATATTAAATGGCATGCTTGTTATGTTTTTATATGTAGCTTTAAATAAAGTGTTTTATTCTTGTTTTAGAGATAAATGCATATGTGATTGTAGGAAGGTCAAAAAAATATGAAACTTGTTTTGTTGGTCTTCTTATGACTTTCTATGTCTAGGAAAAATAGGTTTGACCCTATGTATGTTTGTAGGCACAAAAATCCTACTCCCCTGCGCCGCACACCGACAAGCGGGAATAGCTGGCTTTACTGCGCCCGAAAGTGTCTTGAATCGAAGGGGTGCCGATCAATTTGACTCGTTAATTGACAAGGAGGTAAACGTGAGATCCGGAACATGCCTCGTGAGACCAAGACAGTTCCACATGTATGGCTCTAAGGTCGGATGTAAAGACATATAGCTATGAAAGCTATCTGTCGATGAATAATGAATGCATTCGTAAAAACATATATGAAGATATGATGTAATAACAAATGCCGAATGATCATAAAGACATGTATGAACAAATAAAGTCGATCATTATGATGTGCTATTGTACAGCTCTATTGCATAGATCGAATTAATTGACAACATGTGTAGGCACAAAAATCCTACTCACTACAAGACACACCGACAAATTTGGGAATAGCCGGCTTTACTCGCCCGAGTGTCTTGAATCGAAGGCATGCGCCAATTTGACCTCGTTAATTGACAAGGAGGTAAACGTGAGATCCGGAACATGCCCGGTGAGACCAAGACAGTTCCGCATGTATGGCTCTAAGGTCGGATGTAAAGACATATAGCTATGAAAGCTATTCGTCGATGAATAATGAATGCATTCGTAAAACATATATGAAGATATGATGTAATAACAAATGCCGAATGATCATAAAGACATGTATGAACAAATAAAGTCGATCATTATGATGTGCTATTGTGCAGCTCTATTGCATAGATCGAATTAATTGACAACATGTGTAGGCACAAAAATCCTACTCCAAGGCCGCACACACCGACAAGCCGAATAGCCGGCTTTACTCGCCGAAAGTGTCTTGAATCGAAGGCATGCCGGCCAATTTGACCCGTTAATTGACAAGGAGGTAACGTGAGATTTGGAACATGCCTCGTGAGACCAAGACAGCTTCGCATGTATGGCTCTAAGGTCGGATGTAAAGACATATAGCTATGAAAGCTATCTCGTCGATGAATAATGAATGCATTCGGTAAACATATATGAAGATATGATGTAATAAATTGGCCGAATGATCATAAAGACATGTATGAACAAATAAAGTCAATCATTATGATGTGCTATTGTACAGCTCTATTGCATAGATCGAATTAATTGACAACATGATAAATAAAAGAAATATAAATCATAAACATCATTATAGATATTCATGACACGTGAAAAGCATAACCGTGTTCGGCAAGCTTGCCGAATCGGGGTCCATGAAGAAGGAACTACCCTATGTAAAAAAAACCTATCAAATTAAACCGATCTCTAGTCCACCTGGATGACTAGCTCTAGAGTAACCCAAAGATCTCAGATTCACCTGGGATGACATGCCCCCGTCAAGATCTAAACGTATACGAACCCACAAATGTAACAACTTAGATTGATCTATCTCTCGCTACGATAAACGAGATAGATCTAGCAAACACTGTTAAGATGAACAATGAAAAGTACTAAATGCAACTAGATCTATGATAAGGTAAAGCCGAGACTTCTCAATCTAAATTGGGCAAAAAGTGTGTGCAAACATAATTGAATAAATAAATTGAAAGCATTGCAAACACGCGGTAACTTAATGAATTCATTAGATCTTGCCAAAATCTAATGAAGCCGATAATAGCTCTTAGCCGCACCTTAGCCCACCGGATGGCTCATGATCGACAAAAGAACCCTCTTGCCCCCGATAGCTTAAATCCGCCGACGATACTAAGCGTGAACAAGACTTCTTTGCAATAATCTAAATCCGCCCGACGATACTAGACATGGTGCAAGGTTGCCGGTACTTACGGAGGTCGACGGGTCGATGAGTCCCTCGCAATAGATCGGCGACACGACCGGATTTCTCGAAGGGTGGCTTTGAGCCAAGGCACGGAGCCGGGTTTGTTGTATTTGATTTGGTTGTTTGTTTTACGCTTGCGAGGGGGTCTTATATTTATACCCCGGGCTTGATGAGTCCTAACTAATTACGAATAAACATAACAAAAAAATATCTAGCTAAGATACATTGTCCTCCAAGTCTTCTGAGTCGTGAAACCGCATGTGACGTGGGCCCTTATCCTTGGATATCCTCCCTTGACGCTCCATGTTTGCCGAACCATGTCATTTGCTGCTCCTTTCTCAGACTCGTGCTCCTAGCCAAATAATAAATTGGCTCGAATGCTACAAATACACGCTTGTCTTTTGCTAGCCGAATGACCTCTTTCCGAATCATTTTGGTGTTAACATATGCCCCCTCAATTTTAGAGTAAAAGAGGCTCTTTTGCTCTGAAATTGACCACGACCGCTAAAACTGCGTGCCAAGCCTTTAATGGGCTAAAATTACCGAGGCCCATTTTCTAGAAGCTTCCCGGTGGCCGCTGTGAAACTCTTCAATTTCTTCTTGGAACGTCTTTCGCCAAACCTTCTCTAACGTGAATCGGCAAGCTGTGTCGCCTCCGCTTCTCAAGATAAGCACCGAATAGATCTCTTCATTTTCTTACGCCGGTTCTAATCTCCCCCTTGGCTTTCCCTTTGTACATAAATAAGGGTGAACCCTTTCAGCCAAGAGCATCTTTCTAGATCTCGCTCATATCCTCCAGTTCTTTCCAAGATCTAAAGTATTCGGCTAGCTATTTTAGCTTTGAGCAATGGAGTAAGTTTTCCTTCCATTTATATTTTCCTTGCTTTATATGCCAATCTAACCTTTTTTCCTCCTCGATGACATCTTGAAGTCCTTGTGATGCCGAGATCGCTGAAGCTCCGCCACCAAACCTTGCAAAAAGGCAAAGAGGCACTTAGGTTGGAGCGCCGAGGCACACGAGCAAGTCGTCAAGACATGGAAGACATCGAAGAGGATCTCGACATTTTGCAAGAAACCAGAACTTTTATGAATGGAACTTCAATCGTAAGTCTTCAAGATTGGTTCTCATGTTATTTCTTCTTCTGTAATTTGCTTTTGCTTATCATCCCTTCTTGGTCCTTTTGAAGGCTTGCCGAGAAGGTTTGCCCTTTCGATTGGCGCATCTCGTCGGATGATTGAGATGGTAGAAACACCGTGTCCCGACCGCCCACGAGGATGCGGAAGGCTGCATCGCCAGCGCCCGAAGGATGTCTACAATAGTCTCTTTGATTAGGAAGAAATGTAGAAAAATGATATGTAATCCTGTGACGCAGTAGTTCTTCTTTGGTCAATAAAATCAGTTTTAGTTCCACTTCCCGTGGCTTGTCTTTGTGAACTGATCTTTACACCTTTGACTCGGCTGTCCTAGTATTGAATTGAACTTTGCCGAATGACCCTTTCACCATAATTTGGAAAAGCCCAAATAACCTCGCCCACTTACGCCTCGGGTCCAAGACGCTCTTAAGCCCATATGACGGTCTTTTCATGGCTATGCAATCCGACTTATAAAATAACTCTCATGATTATTTCTAGAACAAAACCGCTTTTGCTTTTCAATCTGTTCACCTTCTTCCTTACCGAGAGCGTAAAAACCCTCAATCTCGTGAGCATCCATGGCGGGTGGCGATAACAACCGCGGCAAGCGCCCGCTAAGGGACGGCAAGTGGGAGCCGAAGTTCGCCGGCAACGCCTTGAGTAAGAAAATTTATTCCCCTTTTAGCGACTCTCGATCGTTATCGTTCATCTTCTTATTTCTCAATCCGACCAATATTCCTCTCGATTTGACTTTCCCTTCTTTTGGTCGACCGATTCTCATTCCCGCCCCGAATGCCCGCTCCAAGCTCTCCTCTTCCCCAACCGTAACCTCCTTCCCTCATCTTCGAGTATCTCTCGACTCGAGGAAGATTTGTGGTACCGCCAGAGAAGAAGAAGAAGGATGAGATTATCAAGGAGTTTGGCGAGTACTCCATGAATGCCTCGCATCAAGAATCTTGATCAAGAAGATTCCATCAAGCAGCTCGCAGCACCAACACCGGGTCGTTCGCATCCGGATTCTATTTACTTTGCATTGTATCCTTTCTATCCGACGCGTTTTGTTGGTCTATCACAACCTTGTTTGAAGAAAACCAGCAGCCTTCTAGCGTAAATCGCCGCGTTGCAGCCGACAATGCGTGTTTGACGGCAGCCGCCATCCGTGCCGCTGATAAAGTGAAGGCCCCGAGGCGAGACAAGAGCGTAACGCCTTGAAGACGTGGCAGATAACCGCATCAACGACGCCGCCATTGAAGGGATGCATCCGGGAGCGCCATGAGTCCGACGGCTCATCAACAACTCGCATTGGTGAAGATTACTCCATCTACCCGGCCAAAAGCCGTGAAGCTCCGCAGGACATTGACAACATTGAAGAGTCCATGGACGTGTATGAAGACCATGCTACCGGGAAGCTTTATCCAATGATCCCCAAGCTGTCTTTTAACCTCTTGGAGGATTAGTTTGTATCTAGGATGAATAATAAAATCCTTTTTCCTGCTGGGTCTTTAAATTCCTTTTATTGTACAACTGGAATACTTGCCGAATCAATGTTGACGAACCAACGACACGAACGGATGATGTCATTACTAGCCGGATATTAAAATCTTGCTTCCAGGTTAAATCGTAGTTAATCGTTCACCTGCGGGCATTGAATACGCTTCCATTTTTCCTTTTCCCAACAAACCAAACCGGGGGTAGAAATGTCGGTCCGAGGGAAGGTGAAACGCCTCCCATAAGCAACCTTTAAAAGAATATTTTATCTCGCTAACCGACCGCTTCTACAAAACACTTGACTTCTTGGATATAGAGATTAATCTGTCACCCGGTGAAACCATCGATGCCACGAGTGTAAAAGCCCTTTGACAAAATCAAGAAAACCACTAAAAGGAAAGTGAAGATTCAGAACCAAGATTATGCCGAATAACATCTAGGATTAGGATCAAGTAGAAATCCTTTGTAATGTATTCGCAATACTTTTGTAACATGTTTCGAACTCTTGAATAAAGACCTTTTCTGTCTTCACATTGATGTTTTTATATTTTTTGCACTAAAGGCTTACATAACAATATTTATGCCTACCGCTCCTCCAATTTTGTGGAGTATTTTTTTCGCTAAAGGCGATGATTTACACATCAGCTATATCTTATGAATAGAACAAACTCTTTGCTCAAAACTATTAACTCATATGTGTCGGCCAATCATATTTGGCAATAATTGATCTTTTAAAGGCCGCACACGAAATCTTCCCTTTAGAAATTACTATGAGAGCCGACTATCTCGATCGGGTCGGCCGGTCTTTGTAGCAGAAAATGATAGGATCTTCTTCCCATTCTCTTCCTAAGAAACACTCCACTCGTATTCCCGTAACGATGGTTCAGCCGGCAGCAATGCTTACCCTAATCATCGGCTTGTACTATCTCAACGTCATCACCGTTCCAATCGGATGAGGACTTGATGCATGGTGGATGGAACGCAAATGATTAGCATGGATCCAATCTCTTCCAAGTAATAAGTCAGAGGACCCCTTACTATCAACCACAAAGAAGGTAGTGATCAAAGTCTTTGAGCCGATCATCAACTCAACGTGAACGGCTCCATGGGTATATGAAGGATTTCTAGCAAAGTCCCTAAGCACAATGTCTGTCTTGAGCAAATCCTCTTTGGTCATCCCTATTTCCTCGAAAGTTGTATATGGCATGATATTGATTGCAGCTCCTCCATCAACGAACATATGAGTCGAGGTTTTCCATTAACATATCCCTTCAAGTAAAGAGGCTTTAGATGATTATGCTTCCTAGGTTCATCCAAACACACTGTCTTGATAAAAGCCAACCGCCCTAGAGATCAATCATCTCTTTGTTGTCAAAATCAGAATAGGCCTCTTCATCTGAGTAGGCATCTTGTTCCTCTAGATCATCGGTGGCTTGCTCTGTAGGAGCTGCAAACTCTATAGGAATGAAGAACACCATGCTAACATCGCCGAACGCCCACTTGCCGAATACTCCTCTACGAATGATTGGCTTCCCCGAGCTTTTTTTTTTGGGCGCCATACCTGCTTTGCGTTAATTTGTTGCTTCCGAGCTCCCTTGTTCCCGAGACGTTGGACCCTTCTCTTTACGGCTCTTCCTTAGACCAGGAGTGTAAATGTAATCCCTCTAAATACTGGGCCCACTCGCACTGCCACCGCCCCAAAGACCTTTTGGAATTGTGCGATATACACCGATAACTTAAGAAAGAAATTTGATATCTCATACCAGGATCAACAAAGGAGTAGCTACAACATTACAACATTTGTTATAAAAATATTGATCGAAGTGCGGAAGAATAATAACATCAATTTTATAAAATGTGAGTAAGTTACATTTGAGTAAACTTAACTTATTTTTTGAAGCTAAGTAGAATCGAAGATAAACTGGGATCATGTCGTGCCCACCGACATAACCTTGGTTAAACAAAGACGAGTCAAGACTCGCAAATGGGGGTCAACAAACCCCGAGTGCGGGAGTACTCAACAAGACTTACCCGACTAAAGAAAATAGGAGAAGACTCGGGAATCTTTGGTCTAAATAGGATTCAAGGTAAGGCTTTTAGCAAGAATCAAGGACTCTTTTAGCGTAAAAGCTTACTAGTAGTGAATCCTTACTTTCAACATTTTAATCTCAATTTAGTTTCTCACCTACTCTAGGTGATCTTACACTATAGCATACACTTGTAGAAGTTCCATCACTTATTCCATCTCTTTATTGTTCCATAATTAATCTCGATGTAAGTCGGGAAACCGAAGTCTCCATATCCAGAAGAAGCACGGCGATTTCGAAATCGATTAACCCAAATTGGGAGTTCTTTTCACACGACATATGTAGCACTTAAGCTTGCATATATCAACCCTTTCTTGGATACTAAAACGGAACCGGCCCCACGCCACCCGAGAATACCGTACACCTCCAATCCGGGACTTTAACCCACGAGGGTAACATGTACTCCGCCATCTCTCCACTCCCCAAAGGCGCGGTTGTACGTTTCGATTTGACACCCCCAAGATTAGGCTTACCGGAGTATGTGTCCTAGGAACTAGTTTCGACCGTGATGGGGTAACACCCATGACAGACGTGCCATTGGTCCAAGACCTCAAAGCACGGTGCGTTCCATAGTCTCGGTTACACGAGGCCTACACATTTCAGTCCTTAATCGACAAGCCGGAAATACTACACTTTGGGACTCCATTCTCAATGCAAATTACCCGAACCAGGTCTCAATTTTATCACCATATCCCAGTATGGTTTCATCATATAGCATCCTTTCTCATCAAATGCCTCTTCGGGCTATCATAAGGGACTTGTCACATTTTGACTCAAAAAGTCTAACTAAAATAGCAAGGCTAAGCGTTCTAGCATTTTAGTAAAACAAAGTTATCAAGGTAGGTATCACAATAATCAAGGATGGATAATGCATCAATTAGGTTGTCACTCAACTCCTATCACCTAGTGCGTAACATAAAGCAAAGGTGATATAAAGTTTTGTAAAACACAAGGAAATGCTTGAATGAACCGGGCTTGCCTCGGGTTGCGAGGGAAAGTCGATTCGTGAGAAAAGTTATCGAATTCAATCTTGATGGCATCCTTGTCGACGGACGGATCTTCTCCGAAACTTGATCATCGCTAACCTTATCAACGCTTTCTCCAAAGCTTCATCAACACGACCGCTCACTCTCGTATACTCTACACGTAGATAATGATGCATGCTTTAGCATGATGGAATGATAAACATGATGCTTGATGTATGCATGAAATGATAAATAACTTGAGTACCACTTTTCTTCACGATAAAGTTGCAACCCAACAAAACCAACTTGTTGAACTATTCTACGAGATATCATCACCATTGTCTAAGGAGTTCTCAAGGACCATCTGATAGTGGTGTGGTTTAGGGTTCACAAAACAACCCAAAATTTACCCAAAACCCTAAGTTAGAAAGCATTTAACAAGTTGTTTTACACATAAAATAATAGGGCAGTGAAATAATAAAAAATTTTAACTTTCTCAAAACAAGTTCAAAAAATTTTGTACAAGTAGATCAGGTCATAAAACAGTACCAAAATAATTTTCATGATTTTTGGATAAATAAAATAATTATTAAAAATCAAGGAAGATGCATTTTTTAATTAAAATTTGTATTTTTAAATCATGTCAAAAGTATTCAAAATTCAAGTTTCAAATTTTTCATGGATAGACATACTCATGGGAAGGCTACACAAAAATTTTTAGAATTTTTAAGCTAGTATTTGAATTTATATGAAATTTACAAAATCGCACACTATTCAAAAATAAAGAAATTGAATAAGTCATTTCAAAATTGAAAAACGGTTTCGGGCTGAAATTGGCCTGTTATCGTGCATGGCCTATCACTGTTCATGGCCCAAAACTGTTCACCATGGGCTGGTTTTTTATTTTTATTTTGGCCCATAAAAGATTCGGCCAACACTTGTCCCTATTGGGCCGGCCAGCTTGCTTCGATGTTGGCCCAACATCGGCACATGCCAACACGCGTGCTCACGGCGACGGCAGCGCGGCGCTCACCGCGGTGGCGCGGCGCGTTCCCGGTGCAGGTGTTGAGCTAAATGGAAAACTAATTAAAGGAGGGCGGCCGGGGGCTCACCAGAGCTTGGCGGGGCTTGGTTGCTCCGAGCTTGGTGGAGATGGGTTGGACGACCAGGAGGCGGCGGGCGGCGGCGGCTTCGGCTATTCCGGCGAGTCGGGTCATCGACGAAAAACGGGCGAGTCGATCACTAATTACATCATCAAAGGGAAGGAAAACACAAGAAAAAAAAATGCTAAGGCTCACCGTGTTGAGCCGGGCGGCCAGCGAGGTCAAAGCGGCGGCGGATTACAGCGGCGGCGGGGCAGGAAGGCGGCGTGCGGGCGCTCGGGCGGAGGGGGCTGCCGGTCTAGGCTCAAAGAAGCGTGAGACGAAGTTACGACGCCGGGCAAAGTGGCTTGACAAGAAGTGGAGCGACGGGCGACGTTCGACGGCGGCGGAGGGAGACGGGTCCGGCGACGGCGGTTTTGGGAAAAGAATAAAACGACAGCGACCACGGCCTATTTAAAGGGAAGGAGGGGCCGGGACAGGTGGACAGCGACGTCGCCGAAGGTCCCTCGTGTGGTCGGCGTCGCGGCAGCTTCGCGGTGGATCGGCGGCTTGAACCTCAACCGGGCGGTGGCGGTGAGGGGTTGGTCGGGTTATCGCTCATCCTAAACCCTAACTCTGAAATTTTCAAATTACTCCCAAAATTTGAACTAAACTCAAAAAAATTTCAAAAAAGTAACTCCCCTTAATTTTTCAAGATCTACAAATTTCATAATTGGACCATTTTCAAAATCTGCCTAGAAATATGACTTTTGAAATGCAGTTCAAAATTTTAAAATTTGAATTAAAATTACTTTTAAAAATCATGTAACAACTTGAAAAAAACTTTGTACATGACTTTTGCTCATCTCAACAAGATCTACAAACTAGCTTTTGAATTTTTCTCAAATTATGCTTAGATTTTGAAATATTGAAAAGGGGGCAATTAGGGTTTGGATGAAATTCAAAAATTGCTTCAAAATTTTGAACTAAACTTTGAAAACTCAAAATACCAACTTTGTTAAATTTTGAAAACTCTACAAAAATGCTTTAATGACCATACCCAAAAAATCTTAATAAATTTTTGAATAAAAGAAAAGAGGACAAACTAGGGTTTAAAATTAGGGTTTCCGACAAAAGGGGGGTAATTTCGAATCTGATTCTTTCTCTCGTCTTTGTTGACACTTGTTAACGTATATTTTTAATTGTCAACTAAACATGGAAAAGAATTAAAATATATTTAGATAACCTTATTAGGGGTTTCTACTAATGATTTCCATGAGTTTTGGTAAAGTTGTGATTAGAGGGACTTACCGTAAAAAACAAGCCAGAAATGACGTGTCACACGACCGACGTAACGCAACGCAATCCAACTCGAAACAAGTCCGAAAGGCTCCGGAATACACCCGACGTCAAAGAGTCCCAAAACCCGAAAAATACATCATCTAGAAGACTCGTAAGACACGACGCGACGGGACCCGGGATGGACCCCACCCTGGGGCCGATCGGCCTATTATTTGGGCCGACGTCGGCCTGGCGTGGGCCGCCAAGTCGCCCCCGCTTCGGAAGCTTCCTCCACCGCCTCTAAGACTCGATCTAAACCGGTTGATTCAAGTCGGTTTGATCCGAGGGCTTACGTGTAGAAGTGCGGGATGATTCGCTGATTAATACCACATCGCCTCGTTGAAGTTGAAGAGACAGAGGAAGACCGATATATAAAGACCCCAAGACCCCCTCGGCTCAATCAATCAAGTTTGATCTAAAGCTTCACGTTCATTAAGAAGTAGATCAAGTGATTATCTCGAGATCAACTCATCATAATATCGATCGGATCCAGCTCTAGTCGACGGCCTTAGCTCTAGTTCAAGAACTACAAATAGAAGATTAGACAAGATGTAGAACTAGAAGCCTTAGATTAGAGTTGAGAGTAGAGCTTCAAGTTGAGAGAATTAGAGCGCGGTTGAGGCGGAGTTGAAGGAAGGCCCGGAGTCGCCGGCGCCTCCATCTTCTTCTTCCTCCGGAGTTAGTGCCATTGGAGCGCAACTCGAGATCTTGTGGATTGTTCGACTTCCATTCGGTAAGTGATATTGTTTCTATTATTCTTAAGGTTCGTATTTATTTTTGATAAGATTACTTTGATTCTTGGTTGCTCTTGAGTTAAAGTTGTTAGATTAATGTAAGCGTGGTGCTTAGATTGACTAGCTCATTACTTAATACCTTCTATAGGCCGGGTGAAGACACTTGTTAAGGCCGATCGTAGTGGTGACAAAGACTATTGAGTCCTTTGTTACGCCTCGCCCCCGTTTATAGAAATCGTAGGAGACCCTGCATTGTTAGCGTAGAACCCCTTTATTAAGAGTTTCTTCATGACAATCCCTCTTGAGAATAATGTTGCAAATGATTTACTTGAAGTGAGAACAAGACCTTCCTAATGGAACTCCTTACCTCTCTTTTAATCTAGTTTTAGCCACTCGATTTAGCTATACACTTGACATGCTCTCTCACCTTCTCCCCCGTGGATTCGATATTTAAAACCCTATTCCCGGTGAAGTGCTCACCGTATCCGCTCGCTTGCGGATTATCCATCATAATATTCCCGTAGGTTAACAAATACCAACAAGCATTTTCGGCGCCGTTTTCGGGAGAACGGTTTGAGACCACGTTGAAAAACTATAGCTAAATCTTGTACCATACTTTTATCTTTTTCTTTTATTCTATCTTCTCATCTTTTTCTATCTTCATGGGATCAATTGATTCCATATTTATCTATCTTATACTGCACCCTTAAGCGAAGCTCGCCACTAGAATCCTTAGATTATCTCATCCTTACATCCGCCATTAGCTACGCCTACGGTTGATCAAAATGATCATGAAGCAATACTTCTCACGAAGTGAGAAGAGGATCATATCTTCTATGGTAGGAGTCTTTGCCGACATCATGAAAGTGTTGTGCGCATGATCATCATGCAGTTTTTGGAGGAACCTTTTTTCCCTTTTTAAGCAAGGTTTGCTTTGATTTAACTCAGCGTGGTGAAACCCATATACTAGCATTCTTTATGACCACCCAAAGGAAGAAGAATCATCCTCCAAATTAAAAAAAAAAAAATAAATAAAAATAGAAGTTTCGATAGCTATATCACTATCACGCCAATCCCAAGACTTAGCTATCGACCCCCAAACCATCAATGCGCTAAAAACCTTTAAGGGGAGAAGAAATTTAATCCTTGGATATCTCTTTAGATGATGAGTTTCATGAACTTCCAGCTTCATAAGAGACCATATATAATCCAAATCTCTTTTAAGATAATCTCTTAGAAAGCACCTTTATTGCTACGCAAGGACATTGGGGAATCTCAAGGATGGCATATCTAATCATGCCATAAGAAGAGAGCAAAGCCATCAAAAAGCCACTCCTGTCTCTCTTTCTATGCTCAAATTAGATAATTCTTTTCGAACCCATCTTTAACCACATCCTTGAGCCCAATGAATCCTCTTGTGCCCTTTTCTTGCGTCTCACGCTCCTAAAATTATGAACGATCTAAGGAAGACCAAAAGGAGCACATTTTCCTGAGAACATCAATGAGCATAAAGACTACTTCTTAAATGGAACTTTTCCACCTAGTCCATGCTCATTTGAAAACTCCTAAATTGATTGCCATCTCAATTCTTGCCAGACATGAGATCTCCATCCCCCTCATACTCTCTTTCTTAAAAATTTAGAAAGGGTGGTTGTCGATGAATTTTCTAATGGCTTGAAATTTTGAGATTGGCAATATAAGGGAAACCACTTTATCTTGATCTATAACTTGAAAAGTTTCCCAAGGACGAGCTTTTCGTCCTAAAAACAAGCTTTAGGGGAAATACTATAAGACTTAGATATTACTATATATACCCCTATGAGCATATGATTATAAAAATACTCCTTCGGATATTCTTGTCACTAACCATTCCGTGTTTGGAGCAAAGAAAACGAAGGATGACAATACAAGGTATGTCCAACCAGTCATTATGCAACATTAAATTACATACATAGAAACATTTATTGTCGTGTTGCTACACTAGCTTGGTTATCTTTACCTTTTATACATGCTCGACTGTTAAAACACTCATCATGCTCTATCATCTCTGTTTGAGTAAATCTCTATAATGCTATCATGTCACCTTTGTCTACCTTAGTATGCTTTGGTTTGAGAGTATGTTAATTGCATGCTTTCATTGGCTTTTAAATTAAGCGTGGTGCTTAGGTTAATTAGCCTTCCTTAATCTAATTAGACATGGAGTCCGGGTTTGGTTATTGAACTAGAAATTGCTTATGTAGACAATGGTATATATTTTGTTGGACTAACCCCCTGCAGAAAAAATAATAAACTCAAACAAGTTTGGGGAGATCGAGATGAACTCACTAGAGATGGAGCAAGACATGTGAGACATGACTTATGGATAAAAGAATTCCCGATGAGCCAAGAAAAAAGAAGAGTGACACAAGACAAGATCCACAATCAGAAGCACTCACTCATGGGGAATTCATGGGTGATAGAAGCATCAAGGAGGGAGGCCAACTCCATTAAAGATGATCAAGCCATCCCTCTTCCTCCCGACATGCACCGTCGCTCCTCCACATGCCACTCAAGAAGGAGAGAAGGACCACCACAAGGTGTAATAGCGCCATCATATTCCAATAATAAAGGTAACACCTTGAGGTAAGTTGTCATTAATTCCTCTTTACTATGGCATTCTCATAAATGAAAAGTCAAAACATGCTAGAGTTATAATTTCACATGATTCAATCTTGTTAACTCGACATGTTAGCTTTTTAATTTCTAGCATCACTTTCTTGTTCGCTCATTGTTTTGCTAAAAAAGATTTACATGCTAGATTTATTTTTGATCTTACCACCCTTGTCATAAATGAACTTATACATTATCTTTATCTTGTTCAATGTGCCCACAAGGTTAGAGTAGAAGTAAATGAAATTTTGGTTCCGATGGTGTTTTCCCACCAATGAGCCCATGCACTTGATCTCTACCTTGTCTTTGCAAGCAGGACTCACTTTGCACAATAAGAGGAGAAGTCTTACTTCACCAATTCCTACAAGTGGAAGTCCCCGACCACGCAAACATGCACACTAAACAAGACGCCGGTACAAATTTGCCACTATCCAAGCTTTCTTCAAGCAAATCAATCAAATAAAAACATGGGCAACGCCATCACCAAGTGGCTATTAAGATCGATGATGCACTTGAGGAGTGACCAAGGAAGATCAAAGTGAGCACGACATTATCGGAGGTGTAGACCACTTGACAAGAGTAATGGGACAACATTCATCCCCATACTCCATCAAGAGGGCCTTACACCACCACTATTGCCTACCTCACCACAAGACCCAAGAAGAACAAGACGCTGAGACTTTGCTAAAAATCACAAGACGCAGAGATCTTGAAACGGAGTTGACGAACAAGGAAGACATTAAGAAAGATTAAAGAAGTTCGCCGCCCCCGACCAACTGAACACTCAAGACCTGCCACTCCAAGAAAGGTCTCCCAAGAAGTTTACATGGAAAAAGAAAGAAGCATCACCTACTGAAGAGGACGTCAAGAGTACACCTTCGGAAGACCTACCACTACCCGCGTCATCAATCAACAACAAACACCATCTCCATCGCCCACCTCATCTACGCCACTGCCGTCGAGATCATTGAAGGCACCATTTCAAACATGACATTCGACGAGGTGCCATCGATGACGCACGCCATGGGAGTAAGTACTCAAAATTCTCACCGAGAGGTAACTCGGTATTTATCTACATATTTATTTTCTACACGGCATATTTAAATTAGCATATTTCCTTTAGCATATTTACTTTCCTATACCTGCATAAAAATCATAAAAATATGATTCTTTTTTGCATCGGTTTCTTTTAAGCCCCATGCAAGTACTCCCTTCTTGTGGTGGCATAAAAATAAAAATCAAAAAAAAATATTGCATTCATATGTTTTTACATCATCATCCTTTTTGCACAGAAAAATCCAAAAAAAATATGTGAGCACATGAAGGCTCACAACATGTTCCTAGAATTTGTTCCTTCGGGTATGTCTTGGGATTAATATTTCTTGGGGAGAACATGTAAGGAGAACCCTAAGGCGAACAAGTTCCAAGGACAAATCAAAGGACTACTTTGCAATATCCGGCTTGGGGAGAGCACCCCCGATTATCACGATAGGTATCACTATCTTTTAAATTATTAGCTAGTTATTATATATGTTTGCTTTGATTAGAGTTAATAAGTCTTAGCGTTTAAGTCTTAAAGTTAGTTCGATTAATTCGTTAGTTCGGTTTAGTTAAAATTAGTTTACTTTAAATATTAGGGTTCAAATTATATAATAAAGTGCTCTTATGGAAGTCATCCACAAGTTGAGTCAATTATTCTCCATATATTTCTCGATATGTTTTTGTCTCCACCATGCTTTGTATGCAAGATAATAGAAAATAAGTGTGGGGAGATCCCGACGACCAAACAGAATTTTTCGCGACCAAAATCAAGAAAATTCGAACCAAGACGGAACCATCGACTCGCACGACGAACCGCGCCCGACACGGGTCGATTGGGAGGCCGACCGCCCATATACCAGGCCGACCGGCCCCCGCCTCGCCCCACTCGGACTTCGGCTTCCAATCGATCGGTTTGCTTCCTAAAACTTTTCAATTTTCGCGAAATCACTTTTCGTTCCGAATTAAAATAAGTCTTTTCTGTTATGGTATGTTTTCCCTATATGAAAAAAGATGTCTTGTTAACCCATGAATAAAGTTTTGCATGATTAAAATTCCTACATATATACTGTCACTTGTTGGGATGCTTTAATTGCTTAAAACATGAGAAATAATAAAGTTAGAATAATGAGATCCTCTTTCTTTTTATCTTGTCTTTGGAGAGTTATTTATTTTAAAATATTAAAATCATTAGTTATGCTTCTCCTTTGTGATCAATGATACATCCTAATAGAGCCGTAGCAATCATTAAAGATATATCTAATTAATTGTTGCTTTCTTGTGTTGAGCTTTGTCAAAACCACGACCCATGTTGAAAGTTGTCTAAAGTCTAAGATCAAGATCACATACACCGCTTTCACTAAAGTATCCATGCTCTAAAAAGTTTTAATCTCTATCTTCCATAATTTTAATTGTTGAAAAGGTACAGCTATGAAAAAAAGCCAAAAATGTTCAAAATTCTAAGAGTGGGAGAGAAAAGTGAGAGAGAGGAGAAAATGAGCAAGTGTTCTACTGGCCGGAAGAACCCCCTCTAAAAAAAAAAAAGAAAAGAGAAAAAAGGCAAAATTGAAGAGAAGAATAATGGACAAGTGTCCGAGGGCGTAGTAGGGCCCACTTCTCTATTAAATAAGAGAGTAAAAATGGACAAGTGTCCGAGGGGTGAGTAGAACCCACCTCTCCACTAAATAGCTGGTTACCTCGCTTGAAAAATAAAAATATTCCAAAAAAAAAGGGAGATAGACGATTTTCAACTAGAGAGAAAGTGGTAATAATAATCTTGATTCACATACACATCTTGATCTATGACTTATGACATCTTTCTCCATGGATCTACATTTGACTCGACAATAAATACAAGGTAAGTGTGCTACATGTTCTTGAGCTCCACATATGATATAATAAATGAATCATGAGGATATAATATATTTTGAGAGACTTGAGAGTATCACAAAGGAGTAAGTAGAACTATGTTTTCTTTTCAAAACTTATGCAAAATCTCCAAGTGACTTGGTTTAAGAATTTAAGGTGATCTGTTTTCTAACCATTTCATGCTCGGATATCCCAAAGTGTGTATGACCATGGAGTATAATTATGATCCATTCTTTGTCTACGGTTACATTAAAGTTAGACCATCCTTTTATCGAGGACGAGTAAAAGCCTAAGTGTGGGGGAGTTTGTTGACACTTGTTAACGTATATTTTTAATTGTCAACTAAACATGGAAAAGAATTAAAATATATTTAGATAACCTTATTAGGGGTTTCTACTAATGATTTCCATGAGTTTTGGTAAAGTTGTGATTCGCGGGGACTTAACAAAAAACAGAGAAATGGCGTGTCACACGACCGACGTAACATAACGCAATCCAACTCGAAACAAGTCCGAAAGGCTCAGGAATACACCCGGACGTCAAAGAGTCCCAAAACCCGAAAAATACATCATCTAGAAGACTCGGAAGACACGACGCGCGACGGGACCCGGGATGGACCCCACCACGGGCCGATCGGCTCGTTATTTGGGCCGATCGGCCCGGGCGTGGCCGCCAAAGTCGCCCCGCTTCGGAAGCTTCCTCCACCGCCTCTAAGACTCGATCTAAACCGGTTGATTCAAGTCGGTTTGATCCGAGGGCGACGGTAGAAGTGCGGGATGATTCAAGGATTAATACCACATCGCCTGTTGAAGTTGAAGAGACAGAGGAAGACCGATATATAAAGACCCCAAGACCCCCCTGGCTCAATCAATCAAGTTTGATCTAAAGCTTCACGTTCATTAAGAAGTAGATCAAGTGATTATCTCGGATCAACTCATCATAATATCGGTCGAGATCCGGCTCTAGTCGACGGCCTTAGCTCTAGTTCAAGAACTACAAATAGAAGATTAGACAAGATGTAGAACTAGAAGCCTTAGATTAGAGTTGAGAGTAGAGCTTCAAGTTGAGAGAATTAGAGCGCGGTTGAGGCGGAGTTGAAGGAAGGCCCTGAGTCATGGGCGCCTCCATCTTCTTCTTCCTCCGGAGTTAGTGCCATTGGAGCGCAACTCTGAGATCTTGTGGATTGTTCGACTTCCATTCGAGTAAGTGATATTGTTTCTATTATTCTTAAGGTTCGTATTTCTTTGATAAGATTACTTTGATTCTTGGTTGCTCTTGAGTTAAAGTTGTTAGATTAATGTAAGCGTGGTGCTTAGATTGACTAGCTCATTACGAATACCTTCTATAGGCGGGGGTGAAGACACTTGTTAAGGCTGATCGTAGTGGTGACAAAGACTATTGAGTCCTTTGTTACTTTTGCCCCCGTTTATAGAAATCGTAGGGACCCCTGCGCATTGTTAGCGTAGAACCCCTTTATTAAGAGTTTCTTCATGACAATCCCTCTTGAGAATAATGTTGCAAATGATTTACTTGAAGTGAGAACAAGACCTTCCTAATGGAACTCCTTACCTCTCTTTTAATCTAGTTTTAGCCACTCTGGATTTAGCTATACACTTGACATGCTCTCTCACCTTCTCCCCTGTGGATTCGATATTTAAAACCCTATTCCCGGGTGAAGTGCTCACCGTATCCGTTCGCTGCGGATTATCCATCATAATATTCTCGTAGGTTAACAAATACCTTGATCTTTTTCGACCGACGACGTGACCATGAACTAATTCACTTGTCTTTGGCCAAATCCATTGCTTAAGCGGTAATTAACACTGGGGTGTTACAAGGAGGGCACCACTGTCCCTTTTGCCACACATACTCTTGAGGAGAGTCCATGTCATCATCGAGAATCCTCTACATCAGCCCATGCTTGATCTCGTAATCCTTTTTTGACGACATGAGGTGTCTTGTCTTTATTTTTAAGCGCCGATCATCTTACGGGAAGCGTGCCCCCGTCTTTCTGGATGGGACGGCCGGTTGACTTCGTGCTGTCGGTACCCGTGGTATTGCTCACTTTGCATTCAAGGCAATTATTCCTAGCAGTGCAACTTCAAGCCTTCATTCCAAAGAATGCCTAAAGAAAGGACGGATCCCAATGAGACTCTTCTTGCTCTTTCATATACTCCTCCCCGCTCTCGGTGGTACATCTCCTCCTCGCATTACCTCTCTTTGCTCCTGGGCAAAAGTCGCGATCTCTACGATATTGCTTTTCTTCTTTGTCTTTGCCACTTGTTCAGCAAGATGCGAGATGTCACCCTTGGTTTGGAGGTTTCTCCTTTTTCTCGTTCGGCTATTTGGGAACCGAACACGATGTTGCCGGAGCTCAACACTAGACACTGCCGACTAGGGTCACCGTAACCTCTTTGCTTTGCCCTTTCAGAAGTCACCACCTTCAATGAGCCTTTGCCCTTAGGATCACCGGCGTAAAACCATGCATGTATCGAAAGCAACCATGCTGCGGGGAAGGGCTCCTTATCCACCTTCATGCTGTTGTTGAACTTGAGGAGACCTCGTTGTATAGCCCTCTCGAATCTCATTTGCTTGAAGATTCGGTAGTCGATGATGTTGTGAGTGATCATATCATGGAAGCCACAATATTTGCCAGTCTTGATCCAATCCTGGACGCTTCATAGAATGATTCTACGGTAGCTTGATGCGTCCTTCCTTGACTAAGAACTCAAAGAGCTTTTCCGACTTGGAGACGCCGAAGTCATATGCCCCTTTGAGTGTCTTCATCCAAATTTGGTTAACCGGGCCGGGCTCTCCTTGCCCCAAGCAAATTTGGTACCGCTATGTCCTCCCTCGCCATCATCTTCGTCTTCACCCTCTTCCAGGAAGCGGTTATATGTCCGATAAGACACGTTGCCCCTTTACGAAAAAAAAACGGGTGTCCTTCTTGATGCTCGAACTGATTGGCCATGAGTGTGAGACGCCTTGAGAGTTGTCCTAGGTCATCAAACTCCATGCTTGGCTAGCTTTTCCCCCGATGGCCGGATGCATACCCCGAATGGCTACAAAATGGTAACAACCGATGGTCCGGCAAGCTCAAAGAGTAGCGGGGAATTCTTTGTCTCTGAACCTACGCTTAAAGAACTCTTGTGGTGTCTCATTATACTTGTGTCATCCCCATCAAGTCAACGAGCTCTTTCTCATTGGAACCATTTGTAGAAGTATGAATGGAATTTGTCTTCCATTTCGGACCATGTTCCAATAGAATTGGCCAACAACGTGGCAAACCATGTAAAAGCCGCCCCCGTAAGAGATGATGGGAAGAAGTTTAATCCTCCATGCTTCATCATTGGCAAGCTCTCCCAATCGAATCAGATACCGACCGATGTGTTCGGTAGTAGAGGTGTCGCCTTGTCTAGAGAACTTGGTCAAGTCGGTTGGAGGTTTCGATCTTGAAGGAAGCGCCACTGTTGTACCAATCGGGATAGGGTGACTGATACACATAGGGCCGATTCTTGGGCTTGATCCCAAATTGGTGTTGCATCATATTGGCCATCCTCGCTAGGAGTATATCCATATTTGAATTACGTGGTCCATGAGATGGTCATTTGCCCACGGCTTATACCCGTGATTTGGCATAGCATGAATCGTGGAGTAGTCAACTAACTCTCGTGGTAACCGGGGCCAAAGGGATTTTCTCCGCAACCCACCGCCATTGGAGCTATTGAGTATGTGTTGTATCTTTGGAGGATTCCTGTGTGCACCGAACGCCGCTTCTCCACGAGTCCCGGCTCCAGGATCCCTCCTCGTTTTTTCGGGTGTCTTGTTCTCTCCCAGCATTCTTGATTTGTAGCTCCTCTCTTTGGTGGTGGCTTAGGCGTATGTATGTATCTTGGCCCCTGAAAGCTCACCAAGCCGAGCCTCAAAGTGTTGATCAAACTTCGGGTCCAAAGCCTGGCCTTCATGATATCGCGAAAAGTGTTGAAGAACGTTGTGTTGTGATTAGTCATTGCTCTCCCAACGGCAGGTTGCAACAATCTCCTCCATCCGACGGATTTCTTCAGGACTTGGTTCTTCATCTTCCTTTCCTACCCCCTCTTACGTGTTAGAAACCGTTTGAGCATATTCCTTATCACCGGGCATCACTATTTTTGGAAGATCTGTCTTTTGGATGATTGTGCCGCTCTTGTGCTTGGAGAAGCATGACATACACTTTTTTGCGAAGGTCGCGCATTATATCTCACCATGGCCTCTTGATCGGTGGCGGGTCACTCATCCGAATTTGGATGACATTATCCTTGTCGACGTTGTCGGACATCGTGTTTTTGATCTTGAGTTGTCCCACCGGGCGTGCCAAAAAGTGTGTAGGCACAAAAATCCTACTCCCTCGCGCCGCACACACCGACAAGCGGAATAGCCGGCTTTACTCGCCTCGAGTGTCTTGAATCGAAGGCGTGGCGATCAATTTGACCTGTTAATTGACAAGGAGGTAAATGTGAGATCTGGAACATGCCTAGTGAGATCAAGACGTTTCGCATGTATGGCTCTAAAGGCCGGATGTAAAGACATATAGCTATGAAAGCTATCTCGTCGATGAATAATGAATGCATTCGGTAAACATATATGAAGATATGATGTAATAACCGGTTGCCGAATGATCATAAAGACATATTTGAACAAATAAAAGTCGATCATTATGATGTGCTATTGTACAGCTCTATTGCATGGATCGAATTAATTGACAACATGATAAATAAAAGAAATATAAATCATAAACATCATTATAGATATTCAAGACACGTGAAAGCATAACCGTGTTCGGCAAGCTTGCCGAATAGGGGTCCATGAAGAAGGAACTACCCTACGTAAAAACCTATCGAGATAAACTCGATCTCTAGTCCACCTAGGATGACTAGCTCTAGAGTAACCCAAAGACCAGATTCACCCGGATGACATGGGCCCCCTGTCAAGATCTAAACGTATACGAACCCACAACATGTAACAACTTAGATTTGATTTGGTAGATAGTTTACAGTTGCCGGAGGTCTTATATTTATACCCCGGGCGTTGACGAGTCCTAACTAATTACGAATAATAACAATAAAAATATCTAGCTAAGATACATTGTCCTCCAAGTCTTCACCGAGTCATGGAATTGTATGCGTGATGTGGGCCCTCATCCTTGGATATTCTTCTTGACGCTCCATGCTTGCCGAACCATCTCTTGCTCGGCTCCTTCTCGGACTTAGGCTCCTTAGCCGAATAACAACGGCTTCGAATGCTACGGACATTGCGGTTTGCTCTCGCTAGCCGAATGACCTCTTACCGAATCATCGTGTCTGGTCCATCGGTCTTCGGGCCTTACCAAATTTTGGTGTTAACATATGCCCCTCAATTTTAGAGTAAAACAAGGCTCTTTTTTGCGAAATTGACCATGATCCGCAAAAAAACTTCGGGCCAAACCTTTACTGGGCTAAAATTAATAAGGCCCATTTTCTCGGAAGTTTCCGCAACACTATTTCAGCCCTTCGATTTGTTTCTTTGGGACTCGTACCACCGAAATCTCCCCAATGCGAATCGGCAAGCCCGGTTGCTTCCGCTTCCCAAGATAATCACCGAACAGATCTCTTGCTTTCTCACGGCTATTCCGAATCCACCTCTTGGCCTTCCTTTTTGTATATAAATACGGGCGAACTCCTTGACCAAGAGCAGCCATCCGTATTTCACTCATATTCCCGGCTTTTTCTCTTTTTCTTTCAAGATCGAAGTGTTCGGCTAGCTCTAACTTCTTACGCAATGGAGTAAGTTCTTTTTACGCGGTGCTTTTGACACTTATCTCATGCCGGGCCCGACTCTCTTTTTCAATGATTTTCAAGTCCTCGTGATGCCGAGATCGCGGAACTCCGCCGCCAGCTTCAAGAATGGCCCAAGAGGCACTCGGGGGTGAGCGGGAGGCACACGAGTAAACGATTGAAGACATAGAAGATGTAAAAGAGGAATATGACAAACTTGATGAAGCCTGTGGGCGCTATGTGCGGCACTAGCAACAAAGAAGCCTTGCCGCAATCTCTCGATGGATTCTCCTTCATGATCCCCTTTTCCTAAAACAACTCTCCCTTGTAGGCGTGGCGAGGAGATTCAACCGCCGATTGAGGCCACCGGGCCGTGTGATTGAAGCACGAGATGCACCAGAGCCCGTCTCGCACGCTGTAGAGGATGAATGCCGCGATTCGGGTCGCGTGCGAAGGCTATTCTCGATACCCTTTTCAACTAGGAGATTGTAGAAAATAGTATATGACTTTGTATGGCAATCATGCCCACCTTTATTAATGAATTTATGTGTGTCTCCTTTGTCATGACGTTTGTTACTTATCTTCTTGATGAACTCCCCGGCCACCGCAAGAATTTCGATCATAGCGACATCATATAATAATATACTTTAGTCGGTTTGTATATATTTTGTTCTCAAGGCAACACATCATCTATATGTTGGCTATTTTCCACCCTTTGGAATATTTTTCGCGCTAAAGGCTTATGATGTTTTTACACATCGGCTATATAGGATTTGCACCTCGTCTTTTCAAGCTCCAACTTCAACGCTAGGATAGTATTTTTCAAGAATCTTCCGTTGATAGCTGATTTGAATTCTTGCCCTTGTAAAGATATCAAAATATATGCATTCCTGGGCACACATCTCAATATTCTCAAAGGTCCTTCCCAATTTGGAGACCATTTGACTAACGCTCTATCTTTAGTCCCGAGAGCTAACAATGCTTTCCAAACAAGGTCTCCTTCGCAAACTCTTTAACTCGGACTTTCTTATTGTAATATTTGGCGACACGTATCTTATTTCTCTCAATGTTTTCCAGTGCTCTTAGACGGATCTCGATGCAAATCTTCCAACCCATCTATCATAAGATTCTTATATTCTTCCCTCGCCAAATCTTTTCTCGTAATGCAACCCGCCCGGATCCTCGATTGCATCTCCCATGGCAATCTTCGCATGGTGTCCATATACTAACTCATAAGGAGATGTTTTAGTAGATCCATGACATTCCATTCGTACGCCCATAATGCTTCATTAAGAACCAAATGCCATCTCCTAGGCTTCTCTTCGATCTTCTTCTCGAATGATCTTAATCATAATTTTATTAGAAGCCTCGCCGACCATTGGCTTGCGCATAATAAGGGGATGAATTGTATAACTTGATTCCCATGCCCTCAGCAAAGTCACAAAACTTCGCAGATATATAAACCGACTCCCTTGATCGCTTGTTATGGTTTCGTAAATTCCAAACCTCAGTAAATGATATGCTCTTTGACAAACTCAACCATATTCTCTCGATGTGACCTTTTTCAATGGGATAGCTTCAACCCACTTAGTAAAATAATCGGTGGCCAATAGTACAAACTTATGGCCCTTGCTTGATGGAGGGTGGACTGGCCAATCAAATCTATACCCCATCCTCTGAATGGCCAAGGCTTAACAATGGGGTTTAATGCCGACGCAGAGCTCTCTGAATATTACCAAACCTTTGACAATCTTGACATCCTTTTGTAATACTCAAAACAATCTTCAAGCATAGTTGGCCAAAAATACCTGTTTCTCCCCGATCACCCACTTCATTCGGTAAGCCGATTGGTGCGCCACATAATCCTTCATGTACTTCATACATTACTTTTTTTAGCTTCTTCGACTCAAGCATTTAAGCAAAGACTCCATCCGGAGATTTATAATATAATTGATCGTCAAGGAGCACAAACTTAATAGCTTTGTACCTGAATTTCCGGGAAACCTTCTTTGAAGGATTTCTGAGGTACTCAGTAATTTCAGCTCTCCAATCATTGTCAGCTTGACTGGTAACTTGACCCCCACAAAGCGCGCATGAATGCAAGAACGAGAACTTCTTGATTGTCCTTATATCCGAGGCACTTTGGGCTAACTTATTAGCTTCTTCATTTTGTTCCCTTGGAATATGACGAAGGATCACGATTTTGAAAGTTCTCATTATTCTCGACATTCTTCATAATAATTTCTCGTAATGTCATTCCTCGCACTCATATTCGCCGATCAGTTGCTTGATTACTAATTCAGAATCTCCAAAGATCTCAACTGCAACGGCTTCCATCTCAACAAGAAGTTGGAGTCCTCTGAGTAAAGCTTCATATTCTGCCTGATTGTTAGTGACGGTGGCGTCAATAGGAATAGCAAACTCAAAAGATGCCCCCTTGGGTGAGATCAGTAGAACACCTGCACCTCCGCCTTTCTCACAAGACGATCCATCAAAAAATAAAGCCCAAGGTGTAATACCAATCATGTCAGCAGAAGGGTTGCGGTGTTGAGTACCAAAATCAGCAATGATTTGCCCTTTAACAGCTTTTTTTGCCGATTCGTACTTTAAATCAAACTCGGATAATGCTAACACCCATTTACCGATTCTTCCCTTTAAAATCGGCATTGATAACATGTGTTTAATCACATCAAACTCGTAAAACTATTGTACATTCGGTATTTAATAAATAGTGCCAAAATTTAGTACATGAAAAGTAAACACATAAACACAACTTCTCCATAGCCGAATACCGTGTTTCCGAATCCAAAAGTCTTCTATTTGAGATAAGCTACGACTCGCTCTTTTCCATCTTCTTCTTGCATAAGGGCCGATCCTATGGTTAAATTATCGGCCGCCACGCATTACAACCCGAAGGGTCTATCTAACTTTGGAGGGACCAGAGGTGGTGTCTTCATATATTCCTTTATTTCATCCAAGGCCCTCTCGATGTACGTCACTCCACATGAACTTCGAGCCTTCTTAAGCTTTAACAAAGGAGAAAATGGCAAAACCTTTTCTGATAGTGTGGGGGATCGATATTGGGGATACCCGTAAGCGAACTCTCAGCCCAAACATGACCCCGAACCCCGACCGTGAGAAAGGATGGACATCCTACCGTGGCACACGAAGTCTTCACCACACAAGAGCTCCCCACGCAAGGACAAGCCTCCGCCTCGCTCGGGCTCCCATAAACGAGCTCCTCGAACAGAGATTCGTCGTTCCGCCCTCGCTCGAAGTCTCTTGACGACGAGCTCCCTTGTCTTCAACGCGCTCAACCTCATCCCGGGACCTCTTTCCGTCTCGCCGAGCTCCCCGCGATGAGCCTCACGACCACAACCGGCCGAGAGCTCATCCGCTTGCCTTCTCGAAGAAGCTGCGGGTACGGAGTTGGTCAACAACTCTCTGACAAGCTCAACCACTCTCTGGCATGCACTGTAGCCACGCAGCGCTATAGCTACAGGGAGAGGTCATTCGACCACCTCGCCATACCCCGTCGGCTCCAACAGCTCCGCTATAGTGCCACAGTACATACGGGTACGCTTTCCCCATCGATGGTATGGATACCCCCATACCGAGAAGACATCTTCAACTGTGATTAGAGACAAGGCGACGCCCGACCACCATCTCGAACCGCGATTCCAGCAAGACGACGACGAACCGATTTTGGCACCCAAGACGCCAAAGAGCTCGAAGGGAGCCTCGACCGCGCCAGAGCTCGCCCCGAGAGCTCTTCCACATATCTACTACCCTCGTACACGCTGCTCTCATTTCTCAAGTCCTCACCCGAGAGGAGTTCATGTCTCCTACCCCCTTGCGACTATAAAAGGGGAAGTAGGCCTCCGGGTTGTGAGAGAACAACAAGGTTCACTCTCAACTCACACACACATCCACTTGATATTGGCACTAGCCTCAATCGTAGAGACTTGGGAGCCCTCTCCCTCTCGCCTTGCTTTATCTTGAGCTCCGGTATGAGCATTTGAGCTCGGATAGTGATCACTTTGGACTAGGGGCGATTAGCCCCGAACCGCAAGATAAATCTCATGTCATTATCTCTAGAGCTAGGCCATCGAGCACGCATTAGCCGGACATTACCGTGACGGTGGTATTAGACCATTTACAGGTTGGCGCCAAGGTAGGGGCGGCGCTAGTGCGACGTTTCTCCACTCCGATGGCTTCCTCTCGCTTCGACGGCGGCAGCGGCGCTAGCGATGCGCTTCGGCACCATCGATTTCTCTCCGCGCCGTGCCGGAGGAGTCCCCTCACGGAGCTACCTTCACCCGCCCAATGCGGCGTGAGGACATTCCCGGCCGCCCGAGGCCACCGACTCGGATCGCTTCTTCGCCCTTATCAAGGACCCGCCTCCCGAACATCCCACGGGGCGTGAGCCTACGCGCAGCCTGCTCGGGCGATGTGACCCTTCTCCACCGCCAACGCCGTCCCACAGCCTCGTCGGGAGAGGAGGCGTTGTCGGTTGACGAAGTTCACGCCGGGCACCTATGCCAGATGTACTCGACGGGCGCGGGCCTTCCACTCTACCGGGGGCGACGAGCCCCTAAGCACCAGCGTCCATGAGCTCGAGCCCGCCCTCGATGGGATGAGCCTCATGGATTGCAACCCCACGCCGTCGGTGCTACATGTGCCACACCCCGAGGGTGCGGTAGAAGAAGTCCACTCGAGCGACGCCCGAACACACGCCCGGGACTCCACGCACGCGCAAGGCGAGCCGCCATCGACCCGTGACAAGGCTCTGGGCCGAAGAGCTTGAGGAGCTCGACGCCGGGGCGGCCCAAAGAGCGAAGCCCTCCTCGCCCAGGAGGAGACAAAGCAATCACGAGCACGAGCTCGGGCCCGCGAGGTCCACGACCGCATCAACCGGACGAGGGCCCGAACAGCCCCGCCGGTGTTCGAAAGAGCATCCCTGCCTCGGCGCCGCTGCGCTGCCTCCTACGCCGCTGATCGGCCCCCGAGGGACCAAAGGCACGCAGACCCACGAGCAGCTCAAGAGACTCCTGGCGGAAGCAAATGTCCAAAGAAGGCAAAGAAGCTCCGCGTCTCACCGACGACCGCCGGAGGAGCACGAGGCTTCCTCCCACCCCGAGGTCCACGCACGACCGGGTCTCACAGAACCGACGACCAGGGACACCATCAATGCCCGACGCAAGCGCAGGCACGGGCGAGAAGAACGCCCCGGGACGATGACAAGTACCACCACGACGACCATGAGAAGCGCCCTTCAGATCTACTGACAGCGACGCGGTGGGCGCCAGTGACGTTGAAGAAGACAAGAGCCGCAGCCCCACACCGGTGCGCCCGCGGAGCCCGTCTCCCAAGCGAGACCGCCGGCCCCGAGCTCGAGCCTCAAGGGAGGCCGAGGGCGTTCAGCTCACGCATTCCACGACGCCCATTTCCTTCGTTTCCAAGCTCCGACCTCGGTGCAGAAGTACAATGGGGAGACCGACCCCGCCACGGCTCGAGGATTACCGCCTTGGTCGCGAGGTTGGGGGCGCCGACAACGACTACTTCATCATCCGCAACCTCCCACTTTACCTTGCGTATTCAAAGACGGTCATGGCTTGAGCACCTCGGGAGGGCACCATCCGTAATCGGGAGGACCTGCACGACGTCTTCGGGCCGGCAACTTCCCGTGGCACCTACACCAGGCCAAGCACGACGTGGGGACCTCAGGGTGCAAGCGTAAGAAGGGGGAGGCCTCGCGCGACTACATCGGCGCTTCTCCATGCTGCGCAACAACCTCTCCGAGGCCTCCGACTCCGAGGTCATCACCGCCTTCATGTTCGGCACCACTTGCGAAACCCTCATATCCACGAGCTCGGCGTCCAGAAGCCTAAGACCGTGAAAGAGGTCCTTGACCTCGCCACCGCCATGCCGAGCCCACCGAGGACGCCGTCTCCGGGCCGTCACGGGCAAGGGCAAACCCAAGGTCGATGACGACGCCGCCGAGGGATCCGGCTCCCGCCGCAAGAAAAAAAAGAACAAGAAGAACAAGCGCCCTCGCGACGACGACGACGACAAGTTCGTCGCCGTGGCGACAAACGCAAGGCTGGCCCCTGTGGGTGGCGCGAACTCGTGCCCAAAAAGAGCACTTCAACAAGATGCTCGAGGCACCGTGCCCGCACCACGAGGGCCCTGGCCAAGCACAAGATGAAGGACTCCGCCGCCTCATGAAGAAGCATGTGATGGGCATGCTACGAGGAGGAGGCAAGGACAACGACGACAAGGACGCTGCCGGCTCCCCCGACGAAGTTCGATGGTGACCTCTACATCAAGGACGGCGCCAACGTAGTCTTCGAGGGGGAGCTCCCGGCCACGAGTCCAAGCTCGCCGCCGTGGCTCACCCGCCGTGAGGTCCTCTTCACCGAGCCCGCGACGCCCGCCTACCTCAAGTGGTCAAGCTTCGGCGATCACCTTCGACAAGGCGGACCACTCACGGCACATCCCATACCCGAGGAGGTACCCGCTTGTCGTCGACCCCATCATCGGCACCAAGCGCCCAAGAAGGTGCCGATGGACGGCGGCAACGGTCTCAACCTTCTCTACATCCACGCGCTCCAAGCCCTTGGCATTCCCAAGGCACGACCGCCCCCCTTCGCCGGAACCGATCCACGGCGTGGTGCGGGGGAAGCAGATGGTCCCGCCGAGCGGATCGACCTCCCGTCACCTTCGGCACCCAGGACAACTTCCCAAGGAGGTCCTCACGCCCGAGGTGCTCCCCTTCAAGAACGCCTACCACGCCTTGTTGGGGCGCCATGCTACGCCAAGTTCATGGCCGTCCCCAACTACACCTACCTCAAGCTCAAGATCCTCGGCCGAAGGGGGTCATCACCGTCGACTCCACCTTCGAGCACGCCGGCCGCGGCCGCCGCCGCCCAAGACGCCGACGCGGCAATCGAGATCAAAGAGATGATGTCGAAGATGATGGCCGGGCCTGGCCCGAGGACTCCCCCGAGCTCAAGAAGGTGGCTGGCGAGCACGGCCGACGAGCTTCGGCAAAGCCGGGAGCACGAGCTCCCGGCGAGGCCGACAAGATCACCGCACGTTCGAGCCCGAGAAGGGACGCCAAGGAGGTCAAGATCGACGCAAACGGGCGCACTCTGCGTGGGGTCCGAGCTCTCTCCCAAATAGGAAAGCGAGCTGCCGACTTCCTCCGTGCGAACCTCGACGTATTCGCGTGGAGGGCCTCGGATATGCCCGGCATACCGAGGGAAGTCGCCGAGCACTCTTGAACATCAAACCCGGCTCTCGACCGGTGAAGCAAAGGCTCGACGCGTTTCGACGACGATCGACGCCAGCAATCGCCGAGGAGATAGACAAGCTCTTAGCCGCTAGGTATATCAAGGAGGTGTACCATCCCGAGTGGATAGCCAACCCCGTACTAGTTAAGAAGAAGAATGGGAAATGGAGAATGTGTGTTGATTACACGGGTCTCAACAAGGCATGCCCGAAGGATCCGTTTTCCTTTGCCGCGCATCGACCAAATTGTTGACTCCACCTCCGGTGCGAGACGCCTGTTTTTCTTGACGCTTACTCCGGCTACCACGGATCACGATGAATGAGCTCGATCAGCTCGCTACCTCCTTCATCACTACGTTTGGCGCGATTCTTACGTAACAATGCCCTTCGAATTGAAAAACGCCGGGCGCCACCTTCCAAAGGTGCATGCGAGTGAAAAGTCTTCAAAGAGCTCCTCGGAAAGCTCGTAGAAGCATATGTCGACGACATCGTTGTCAAGATGAAACGCTCGAAAGAGCTCATCCCTGACCTCGAAAAGGTCTTCGCTAAGCTCCGTGAGTTCAGGGGTCAAGCTCAACCCCGAAAAAGTGCGTTTTTTGGGGTCCTCGGGGAAATTGCTTGGCTTCATCGCCTCCGGCGTGGCATCGAGGCTAACCCAGAGAAAATCGCCGCCATCACGAACATGGGGCCGATCAAAAACGTCAAGTGCGTGCAACGACTCACGGGATGCCTAGCCGGCGTTAAGTCATTTCATAGCTCGACTCGGGAACGGAGCCTCCCACTCTACAAGTTCTGAAGAAGAGGCGAGCGCTTTGTCGGACCGACGAGGCCCGGCAAGCCCCTCGACTCACTGGAAGCAACTCCTTGCCAATCCGCCCGCACTCCGCGGCGCCCGCACCCAATGAACCGATCCTCCTCTACATCTCTCGGCCACCTCGAAGGTGGTGAGCACCGCGCTCGTCGTCGAGGGGGAGGAGGAAGGGCACGCACTCAAGGTCTGGCGCCGTGTACTTCATCGCCGAGGTCCTCATCGACACCAAGACTCGTTACGCGTAGCTCGAGAAGCTCGTGGTACGCATTCTTCGATCACCCGGCGCAAGCTCAGACACTACGCCGACTCCCACCCAGGCCACGATCGTCTCCAAGTACCCGCCGGCGAGATCATCCGTAGCCGAGGGTTACGGGCCGCATGGCCAAGTGGGCAATCGAGCTCATGGGGCCGACATCACCTACGCCCCCGAGAGCGCCATAAAGTCTCGGGCCCCGGCGACTTCGTTGCCGAGTGGACCGAGGTCGAGCAGCCACCCAGACCCGACGACATCGAGTACTGGACGCTGCATTTTGACGGATCCGTGAAGAAGTATGGCGCCGGCGTCGGGCTCGTCTTCACCTCCCCGAACAAGGTGCGCATGAAGTACTCGATCCGCCGCGCTTCCGGCTGGTCCAACAACGTGGCCGAGTACGAGGCTCGGTGAATGGCTTGCGTATCGCCCATGAGCTCGGCATCCGCACCTCGAGGTCCGGCGACTCGAGCTCGTAAAGAACCAAGTCATGAAAGAGGTCGACTGCGTTAACCCAAAGATGATCGCGTACCACCAGAAGGTCCGAGAGCTCGAGGAGCACTTCCACGGGCTCGAGGTCAACCACGTCCATCGCCACCTCAACAACGACGCCGACGTCCTCGCCAAACTCGCATCAGACCGCCTTCCGGTCCCGCCGGGCGTCTTCATGCACGAGCAGCACAAGCCGTCGATACGGCTCAAGGGTGAGCCCGCGACGGCGGACGCGAACTCGATCACCGACGCGCCGAGTTCAGACCCTATGGAGTTAGACACTCCCGCAAGCTCGCCTAATACGAAGGCCTGCCTGGCAACAAGCTCGAGCCCGGCCGGCTCGGGGGCTGGCTCGGGGGCTGGGTCAAATTCGACCGCGACGGTCCCCAAGCCCGATGGGGCGGATCCCGCTCCTCCTATGGTTCAGGGAAGGCAAGCTCCCCTAGGGCGGGAGGAGTCGAGGCACCGGGCGTGGAAGGGCCAAGTCGTTCGTCCTCATCGGGAAGAACTCTACAGACGCGGGGCCTGGGCCCCCTCCAGGCCACCGCATCACCTTCGAGCAAGGGGAAGAGCTCATCAAGGAGATCCACTCCGGCGAGTGCGGCCATCATGCGGCGCCACGTGCTCTCGTCGGAAAGGCGTTCCGCCAAGGCTTCTACTGGCCAACCGCCGTCGCCGATGCCATTCGAATCGTCCGACGCTGCGAGGGCCGCCGGTTCTTTGCCAAAAACATCTCCCGGGCACGATCCCTCCAAACCATCCTCTCACGGGCCGTTCGCGGTTTGGGGGCTCGATATGGTAGGACCCTTAAAAAACAGCCGGGGCTACACGCACCTCCTCGTCGCCATCGACAAATTCTCCAAGTGGATTGAGGTCATGCCCATCGCGCGGTGTCGAGCCGAGGACACCGCCAAGTCCTTCACAAAGCATCATCCACCGATTCGGGGTCCCGAACTCTATCATCACCGACAACGGCAACAACTTCGTGGGAGAGGTCTTCATCGACTGGTGCAGCGATCACGACATCCGCGCCGACACGGCCTCCGTTAGCCACCGAGGACCAACGACAGGTAGAAAGACCTAATGGCATGATCCTGCAGGGCGAAAGTCACGCATCTTCAAGAGGCTCCAGAAATACGCCGCCGCCGATGGCTCCGCCGAGCTCGGTCGCCGTATGGAGTCTTCGCACAACTCCAAGCGAGCTACGGGGACGGACGCCGTTCTTCCTCGTCTTCGGGTCCGAGGCCGTGCTCCCCACCGACCTCGAATACGGCTCGCCCGCGGTCCAGGTCTTCGACGAGCACAACAACCAGAAACTGCTCGAAGACGCTACCGATCAGCCGACGGCCCGCGGACGTGACATCGCCCCTCATCCACTCCGCCAAGTACACTGCAGTCCATGAGGCGCTACCACGACCGCCACATCAAGGGACGAGCTTTTCGGCATTGGTGACTACGTCCTGCGCCGAGTCCGAGCTCAAAGGACAAGCACAAGCTCTCGGCGCCGTGGGAAGGGCCCTTCACCATCGACCAAGTGCTGAGGCCGGGCACGTACAAGCTCAAGGACCACCAAGGCCGAGTCCTCACCAACGCATGGAACATCGAACAGCTACGTCGCTTCTACCCCTAAGTGTATTTCGAAATGTTGTAGCTACGAAAGCTAAATAAAAGCACAAATTCGATGCAAAAATATGTGCAAGCATTTCGAATTCTTTCCTTAGCACATCTGAGCAACGACCGGCCTTCGCCCCGGCGAAGACCCGCCCTTGCTCGGGGCTACAAGGAGCGGGGTGCACACCCCACGTTTTTAACGCACCATTTTTTTGCAAAACTTACAAGTTTAGAGCTCAGCGACGAGCCCAAACTTATGAACTCACACTCTCTCCTCTTAGCTCGCATAATGTTCGAAACGACTAAGTCGCGAGCTCATCGCTTTTAGAGCATGGCGCGATCGCCTAACGACCTCCCACGCCCGCGGGCCAGCGAGGAATGGCCCGCCATCCAAACCTCTCGAATCATGAGCTCACCAAAAGTCGAAGTAGAAACAGAACACGATATAAGAGGAAAGACGACTTTCATTAAACGTCACACGAGCTTCCATAAGTTTTTACAATTTGCCTCGACTACGAGGACTTAATAAGCTCACAACTAAAAGAGGCCTAGCCTCGAGGTCCTATCCTTGCGCAGCGGGTCTTGGTCCATCGGCACGGGGTGGGGCGTCTCCCACGGCTTCCGCCTCGACGGGCTCCTCGCCGCTCCGTCTCCACCGCCAGGGAGGCTCGAAGACTTCAAGCTCCTCCCTGGCGAGCTTGAAGAGCTCGGCAGATAACTCCTCAAGTAGATTGCGGCTTCAGCAGGCAGCGAGCCTTCCATCCCACATCGCATCGTCATCGCCGGCGCCCACCCCTTCTTCACGATGTCGACCTCGGAAGTAACGGTAGTGGGTGAAGACGACGCTGATCGCCTTGTGGACCACGCGGCCTGCATCCTCCGTCACCAAGGCGGGATGGGCGACACCCGCTCGACCGGGTTTGCCGAGTCCGCCACCCCAATGGCGTCGCAGACGCCTCCAACCTCGGACGCGAGGCCCTCACGCCGCGCTTCGAGCTCTCGGCCTCCTCCACGGCCTTAGCGGCGTACTCTTGGAGGCTCCCCGAGCTCCTTCCTCGCGCCGACGAGGTCGGTAAGGCCGCTTCAGTCCGCCTCCTTCTCCCCGCAGCCACGAGCTGCGTGTGAAGAGAGGCTTAAGCGGCGAGCCCCCCGACTCCGTCCTCGGCCTCCCGCGTCGCCCTCGGGGATTTCTCGCTTCCTCAGCTGCAAACAAAGACGACCAGTTAGATACGATCCACAAGGCCATGGGGACACGAAAGAGGAGGCGCCCTCGCTTACTCCACGCTCGTCGTAGAGCTCTTGCTCGTTGTAGCGAAGCTCATAATTCTCGGCTTCAAACCGAACCCGCTCGCCTCCGAGGCGCGGAGGTTGCACCACAACTCGGAAGCCTCACGATCGTAGGCTAAAGTCCCGCCCGGCGACGAGGACGTCGGCCTCGAACGCAAACAAACAAACAAGACAAGAAAGACAAGGGCAAGGGTACTCACCCGAGCTCGGCGTCACGATGGCGGAGTTGCTCGGCGAGCTCGTCCTTGTCCTTCGCTAGCGACTCCGCACTCGGCCAAGCGCCCGAGCGCTCAAGCTCCTTGTTATCAAGCGCCCGACAAAGGAGTCGAGCTCCTCCCTGCATCTTCTTGCGCCGGCCGCTATGGGCGAGCCTCCAAGCCCCTCCTCCCGCCCGGGCCGCCCCCGCAGGCGTGGCCTCCACCTTCGCCCGGGCCTCCTTGGCAGCCCACTCCTCCGCTCCACGCAATGAGGTCGGCCGCCTCCTCGCCCCGGGCCTCCGGGGGAACCGGTGCTGGAGTTGCGCGAGCCAAGCTCGTCGCACATCTCCCGCGCAAGACAACGTCGTCCAACCGCCCGAGCGAAACCACCGGCCCTCGGGAGGTCTTTGTCGCGGTTGTATCCCCCCGACGGCCTCCCTTCGCCCTGCGCGAGCCACAAGCGGTTAAACAAGAAAAAAAAAAGGCACGAAAGCCCCGACCGCCGCAACGATGACAAACCTCGGAAAGGCGACGGCGCACTTCGCCGCCCGGCTCCGATGGTCGACGACTCCGCTCCTCCCCGCAACGGCGACGGCGCGGGGCGACCGGGCATAGGCCGGGGATAACGATGTCCGTGCCGGCGGAGGGGACGCTCGTCGCGCGACAACAAGACGGACACCTTGGTGCCGTCTCGACCTCGACGCCCCCACGGCAAGGAACAGCACTCGGGACGCGGTGGCGACGCTCGTGGTGGCGGCACCTTCGACGGCCCTCGTCTTCCGTGCCCTCATCGCCGGCCCCGCACCGCCCCCCCTCCACGTCGGGCGTCCTCGTCATCTGAGATGTCGACAACCTCCCTCGCCCCCGAGGATGGGCCCCAACCTCGCGCGGGCTCCTCGACACGCTCCTCGGTGGCCGGGGGTCTCCCTCCGAAACCGCCTTCTCTGTCTCGTCGCCGCCCGAGGGAGCTCGCGGCAGCTTTGAGTACCGAGATGCCCATGAGGCCGGTCGAGGGAAGCTCCTCGACCGAACCCGAAAGACGGTCCTCAACGCCCGCCCACGGACGGTCGGCGCCGAAGGGGGAGTCCAACATACCAGAGGCCCCCGAAACGCCGAGGCGCTGGTCATCAATGTCCCCTTGAAAGGGAACAGCGCCATCATCCTCGAGCTCTTCCTCCTCGCCGCTGCCCCCGCTCCCGCCTGTCGGGCTCGCCATCCCCAATCCTCGCGCCCGCCTCGAGCTCATCGGCACCGAAGCTCAAGGTCGACGGCGCCGCCGAAGCTCGTCATCTCCAAGCCCGAGCCCGCGCCAGCCGGACTCGGCACGTCCGTCTTCGGGACGCTTCACGGTACGCCGCCGCCGCCCCTCGAACACAACCGGAAGTCAATACCGGGCGGCCGACCGCTACCGCCAACGACAACACGGCGGGGTGGAGAGCTTACCTAGCGGCCACCCTCTTCGGGGCTTCTTCTTCTTCTATGCCCGGCCACGCCAGAGCCCCGAGTCGCCCCCGACCGGCGCGCCCGACTTTGGTGGGGGGGCTTGGGCGCCGGTGCGGGCCGAGGCCTTGGAGCGGGTGCCGTCGCACCTCAAGGCCACCACCAAGGGCTGAGCAGCTCGCGAGGACCCGATGGGGTCCCGACCCCTCCGGGCTGAGAGCGCTGCCGGCGCCGAGGGGCTCGCTCCGCAGCTCAACGCCGGGCTCCACCCCCCTCGATCGCCCGCTCGCCGCCTCCGCCGGACGAGCCCGCCTCCTCGCTCCGAACGAGGGCCCGGGCTGAACGCCGGCGGGGTCGGCCCCTCAACTCCGTAGGGAAGAGGAGGTTGGGAGCCAAAGGGACGCACCACGCCGACCGTAGAGCTCGAGCTCATTAGAAAACCCAAGACGGCAAGGGAATGAGCTAAGGCAAGACGACGAGCACTTACCGGCGAAAGGTCTCGGATTAGGAGGATGCGGGGAGCTCCCTTGCGCCCTCACCCCAACTTCGTCACTTGTTTCATCCAAAACTCCACCTGGTCGACGGTGAGACCCGGGGGCGTTGGCCGTCCCCACAAACGGGGCCTCCTTCTCCTCCATCTCCCACATCCGAGAGTTCGACGCCTGAAGGGGCACCACCGCTTTGCTGAGCCGGGCCCTCGATGATGTGATTCACCGTCGGCCGGCCCCGGAGCACCTTGATCTTGCTCACGGCCGTCTCCACGTCCTCTATGGTGTTGTCGTGCGCCCCCTCGTGCCACGCCCTGGCTCCCCTTGGCGAAGGTACGGCCGGTGAACCGGCGCAGGGTGAGAAGGGTCGTTCTTGAGATAGAACCACTCCTCCCTCCACCCGGGGGTTGGCCGACGGGAAGTCATCCTTTGGGAAGGATTCCCGAACCTTCCCCCGCCTAGATTGCATCGGCACGCCTTGACGATCGTAGCCGGCCGCCTCCCCGCCCCCGGCAATGGTCGGATCTTCGCGAAGACATAGTGCTTGAAGAGCTCCCGGTTAGGAGGAATCCCGGACCCACCCCTCATACGTAGCATGGAGAAGGCCGAAGAAGCAAAGACCGTTGGGCGTCTGCGCCGCAAGCTCGATGCCCAGCCACGAGATGAGCCGCCGAAGAAGCCGCCGGGCGGCATGCCGAGCCCACGCCGTGGAAGGCCACGAACGAGACGACATACCCCGCCGGTGGATCGGGGAGTCTCGCGGCGCCCGGTGGGATGATCCACTCCTCCGCCGACGCCCCGCTGAACGGCAACCCGCCGACAGCCGCACCCGCTCGACAACGCCTCCGTCGCCGTCGAACGCGACCATGAACCCATCTCTTGGTCTTGAACAGGCCGTCGGTGAAGCAGGGAGGTGGGGGGATCGGATCTACGGGGGCGGTGGCGATCGAGCTCTCTCTCTCTCTCTCTGCGTGCGCAGGAAGGCAAGAGACTGGAAGGTGAATCCGCTCCCCGATCCCCGCCTATTTATAGAGCTCCGGCGGAGGCGACGAGATGAGACCGCCGGGGCCCCACCACGCACCACGCCCGCCCCGCACCCGACACGCGAGATCCGCGCGCGACACCCGGCGGCCGAACGATCGCGGCATTAATGGGATAACCCCGCCAACAGTAAAAATCCCAACGGTAAGATATCAACGGCTACTTTTTACACAACGGGTAAAAATCCAAGAGCTCAAGAGCGGTCAAGTCGCCGAGCCCGAAAAGCGAGCTCGCAACGCGAGCTCACCGCCAAGGTTCGAAGGCCAGCTCAACTCGTGAGCTTCGAGAGAGCCGCCCCGGAGATACCACGAGTGAGGAGCGCCTGCGAAAGCGGCATCAACGGCCCGCGCCCGAGCCTCTCGAAAGGGCTCGGGGCTTTGCTTGCGCGTCCGGGGCCGAGGGCCACGATCGACTCGAGCTAACCTCTCCGATGAGGAAGTGCCTCGCCCCAGCACAACGCCCGGGGCTCGAGGACCGCGGAAGTCGGGCCTCGGAACATGAGGTTGATCCACCACCGATCGGACGAACGAGCCGACGAGCTCGAGCCTCTCACGGACTATCCGATGGCAAGCTCACGAGCACTCGATCTCACCTAACGAGGCAAGATCGAGCTCGAGCTCACCACCTCCGCGAACAATCGCCAGGAACAGGTCGATGAGCCCACGAAAATTCTAAAAGCCTCCACGAGAATCTACTATTCTCCCGAGCCTCGGGGGCTACACCCGCGGGTGCGCTCACGCGCACCCACGAACGAACATCATTCCTCAAACAAGGGTCCCCGCTACGAAGAAGACCGCCACGTGACAAAGATCCGGGAGAGACCTCTTCTCCCCAAATGCTCGGGGGCTACTTTGTGGGGATCGATATTTGGGATACCCATAAGCGAACTCACCCCAAACATGACCCCGAACCCGACCGTGTGAGAAAGGAAGGACATCCTACCGTGGCACACGAAGTCTTCACCACACAAGAGCTCCCCACGCAGGACAAGCCTCCGCCTTGCTCGGGCTCCCATAAACGAGCTCCTCGGACAGAGATTCGTCGTTCCGCTCCGCTCGGTCTCTTGACGACGAGCTCCCTTGTCTTCAACGCGCCAACTTTCGTCCCGGACCTCTTTCCGTCCCGCCGAGCCCCCCGCGATGAGCCTCACGACCACAACTGCCGAGAGCTCGTCCGCCCGCCTTCTCGAGCTTTCCCTGCGGGGTACGGGAGCTGGTCAACAACTCTCCGACAAGCTCAACCACTCTCGCATGCACCGTAGCCACGCTAGCCGCTACGGCCCATGTGGCGAGGTCATTCGACCACCTCGCCATACCCCTCGTCGGCTCCAACAGCTCCGCTATAGTGCCACACAGGTACATACAGGGTACGCTTTCCCCATCGACGGTATGGACACCCCCATACCAAGAAGACGTCTTCCAACTGCGATTAGAGACAAGGCGACGCCTGACCACCATCCGAACCGCGATTCCCGCGCACGACGACGACCGATTTTGGCACCCAAGATGCCAAAGAGCTCGAAGGGAGCCCTCGACCGCGCCAGGAGCTCGCCTGAGAGCTCTTCCACATATCTACTACCCTGTACACGCGTTCTCATTTCTCAAGTCCTCAGCCCGAGAGGAGTTCATGTCTCCTACCCCCCTTGCGACTATAAAAGGGGAAGTAGGCCTCCGGGTTGGGGCAGGAGAGAACAACAAGGTTCACTCTCAACTCACACACACATCCACTTGATATTGGCACTAGCCTCAATCGTAGAGACTTGGGAGCCCTCTACCTCTCTCGCCTTGCTTGTACTGAGCCCCGGTATGAGCATTTGAGCTCGGATAGTGATCACACTGGACTAGGGAGCGCGATTAGCCCTGAACCAGTATAAATCTCGTGTCATTATCTCTAGAGCTAGGCCATCGGAGCATGCATTAGATAGACATTACTGTGACGGTGGTATTAGACCACGACAGATAGATTAGAGATGAACCTTCTCACAAAATTGATTTTGCCAAGTAGTGACTGCAACTCTGTAAGATCAGTCGGAGGAGCAATATTTTCTATAGCTTCCATGCTCTTCTTCCCTACTTCAATCCCTCCTTTGTGAACTAAGAATCCCAAGAACTCTCCAATTTGTGACTCCAAAAAGCACACTTGTTTGGATTCATCTTCAATCCATGTTTTCGAAAGTGCACTCTAATGTCTTCCTCAAGTCAGCCAAATGCCTCTTGTAACTCTTTGACTTGACGACCACATCATCAATGTAGACCTAGACTATTTTGCCGATAAACTCATGGAAGATATAATTCATAGCCCTTTGATAAGTTGCACCAGCATTTTTCAATCCGAATGTCATAACAATCCATTCGAATAAACCAATATGGCCAGGACACCTGAAAGCAGTTTTTGATATATCTTCGACGGCCATAAAGATCTGATTGTATCCAGCATTCCCATCCATGAAGCTAATAATCTCATACCCGGCAGCAGCATCCACTAACAGATCAGCAACTGGCATGGGGTATCCATCCATAGGAGTAGCTTTGTTAAGATCTCTGAAATCTATACAAACCCTCATCTTCCCATTTTTCTTGTATACAGGAACTATACTGGAAATCCATTCTGCATACCTGCATGGCCGAATGAAATTTGCTTCTAATAGTCTTTCAATTTCTTTTTTCACGTCGGCCAATACCTTCTCTTCGTAAATCTTTCGAGGAGGTTGTTTATAGGGCTGGAACCCCTCTTTGATGGGCAATCGATGCTCGACAATTGAGCGGGTCTAGCCTGTGCATCTCCGAATAATCCCAAGCAAAACAATCCTTGAATTCCTTGAGAAGATCTATCGAGTTCTTTCCTAAATTCGGATCTAATTGAGCACTGATATAAGTCGGTCTTGGTCTGTCACCATTGCCAATATCTATTTCTTCCAATTTATCGGCCGACTTAAAACCGTGCCCAAGCTTTCCCTTGTTACCATCAATTGGGTTCCCCATTAAAAACCATCATGAATGCCGACTGCTTTGATCGGGTTTGTTGACCCCGGTGAACGGGATCTTCATTTAATTCTTTTCCCCGAGAAACACTTGATGCCATCATATTGTTGATTCAATGATTCAAGTCACAATATCCTCGTAATCATCTCGCTTGAACTATCTCAACCTCATCACCATCCCTTTGGATAAGAATCGGTGCATAGTGGATGGAACGCAACAATTAGCATGGATCCAATCTCTCCCAAGAAGTAAGTCGTAGGGCCCTTCACCATCAATCACAAAGAAGGTAGTGATTAAGGTCTTTGAGCCGATCGTCAAATCAACACAAACGGCTCCATGGGTATCTGAAAACTTGCCAGTGAAATCTCTCAACTCAATGTCTGTCTCCAATAGATTTTCATCAATCATCCCTAGTTTCCTCGAATGTTGTATATGGCATGAGATTAATAGCGGCCCTCCATCGACAAACATATGAGTCAAGGGCTTTTCATTGAGGTATCCTTTTAAATAGAGAGGCTTCAAATGATTATGTTCCTCGGCTTATCAAACACCGCTTTGCCTTGATAAAGTCAATTGTGCCAAGAGGTCCATCATCTCTACCACCGAGATCGAGAAAATGCATCATCATCCGAACAAGCACCTTCCTCCTCTCGGATCCACAAGTAATTTGTTACGTAGGAGTCCCAAATTTTATTGGGATGAAGAAAACCATGCTGACATTTGCCGAACGCCCACTTGCCGAATACGCCCTGTCGAATGACTAGCTTCAGTTTTTCTTTTTTTTTTGGGCGCCATACTTGTTTGCGTTCGGCTGTTGCTTCTCGAGCTCCTTGTTCCCGAGACGTTGGACTCTTCTCTTCGGCTCTTCCTTAGACCAGGAGGGCACCACTGTCCCTTTGCACACATACTCTTGAGGAGAGTCCATGTCATCATCGAATCCTCTACATCAGCCCATGCTTGATCTCGCAATCCTTTTTACTCGACGTGAGGTGTACTTGTCTTTTTTTTTTTGCGCCGATCATCCTCTAGGAAACGTGCCCCCGCCTTTCTTGGATGGGACGGCGGTTGACACGTGCCCTGTCTGCACCCGTGGTATTGCTCACTTTGCATTCGGGCAATTATTCCTAGCAGGCGGCTTCAAGCCTTCGTTCCAAAGAATGCCTAAAGAAAGGACAGTCCCAATGAGACTCCTCTTGCTCCTTCATGTACTCCTCCCTGTTCTCGGTGGTACATCTCCTCTTCGTATTTCTGCTGCTCCTCGGCAAGCCTGGCGATCTCTACGATATTGCTTCTCTTGATGTCTTTGCCACTTGTTCAGCAAGATACGAGATGTTACCCTTGGTTTGGAGGTTTCTCCCTTTTCTCGCTCGGCTATTTGGAAACCGAACATGATGTTTGGAGCTCAACACTAGACACCTACCGACTAGGGTCAATCGAACCACTTTGCTTTGCCCTTTTCGTAAGTCCAAGCACCTTCAATGGGCCTTTGCCCTTAGGATCACCGGCGTAAAACCATGCATGTATCGAAAGCAACCATGCCTCAGGGGAAGGGCTCCTTATCCACCTTCATGCTGTTGTTGAACTTGAGGAGACCCTCGCCAGTATAGCCCCTCGAACCTCGCCGCTTGAAGATTCGGCGTCGGTGATGTTGTGAGTGATCATATCATGAAAGCCACAATATTTGCCGATCTTGATCTAATCCGGACGCTTCATAGAATGATTCTCTGGTAGCTTGATGCGTCCTTCCTTGACTAAGAACTCAAAGAGCTTTTCCGACTTAGAGACGTCGAATTCATATGCCCCCCTTGAGTGTCTTCATCCGCCTGGTTAACCCGGGATGTGCTCCTTGCCCCAAGCAAATTCGGGTACCGCTATGTCCTCCCGGCCATCATCTTCGTCTTCACCCTCTTCCAGGAAGTGGTTGTATGTCTGAAGAGACACGTTGCCCCCTTTCTAAAAACGGGTGTCCTTCTTGATGCTCTGGAACTAATTGGCCATGAGTGACAGGCGCCTTGAGAGTTGTCCTAGGTCATGAAACTCCATGCCGGCTAGCTTTTTCCTCGATGGTCGGGTGCATTCCCGAATGGCTACACCCGACAACCGATGGTCCGCAAGCTCAAAGAGTAGCGGGGAGTTCTTTGTCTCCCCGAACCCGCGTAAGAACTCTTGTGGTGTCTCATTATACTTCTGCGTCAGCCCCATCAAGTCAACGAGCTCTTTCTCATTGGAACCGCTGTAGAAGTATGAATGGAATTTGTCTTCCAGCTCAGACCATGTTCCAATAGAATTGGCCGGCAACGTGGCAAACCATGTAAAAGCTAGCCCCCGTAAGAGATGATGGGAAGAAGCTTAATCCTCCATGCTTTATCATTGGCAAGCTCTCCCAATGAATCAGATACCGACCGATGTGTTCGGTAGTAGAGGTGTCATCTTGTCCAGAGAACTTGGTCAAGTCGGTTGGAGGCTTCAGTCTTGAAGGAAGCGCCACTGTTGTACCAATCGGGATAGGGTGATCGATACACATAGGGCCAATTCTTGGGCTTGATCCCAAATTGGTGTTGCATCATATCGACCATCCTCGCTAGGAGTATATCCATATTTGAATTCCGTGGTCCATGGGATGGTCCATTTGCCTTCACCGGCCTATACCCGTGGATTTGGCATAGCATGAATTGTGGAGTAGTCAACGAACTCGCGGTAACCGGGGCCAAAGGGGTTTCTCTCGCAACCCACCGGCCATTGGAGCTATTGAGTATGTGTTGTATCTTTGGAGGATTCCTGAGGTGCACCGAACGCCGCTTCTCCATGAGTCCTGGCTCCAGATCCCTCTCGTTTTTTCGGTGTCTTGTTCTCTCCCCGATTCTTGATTTGTAGCTCCTTTCTTTGGTAGTGGCTTAGGCGTATGTATGTATCTTGGCCCCGAAAGCTCACCAAGCCGAGCCACAAAGTGTTGATCAAACTCGGGTCCAAAGCTAGCCTTCATGATATCGCGAAAAAGTGTTGAAGAACGCTGTGTTGTGATTAGTCATTGCTCTCCCAACAAAGGTTTGCAACAATCTCCTCCATCCGACGGATTTCTTGAGGACTTGGTTCTTCATCTTCCTTTCCTGCCCTCTTCCGTGTCGAAACTGTTTGAGCATATTCCTTATCACTTTAGGGCATCACTATCTTTGGAAGATCTGTCTTTTGGATGATTGTGCCGCTCTTGTGTTTGGAGAAGCATGACATGCACTTTTGCGCCGAGGGTGCGCACATATCTCTCACCATGGCCTCTTGATCGGCCGCGGGTCACTCATTTGAATTTGGATGACATTATCCTTGTCGACGTTGTCGGGCATCGTGTTTTGATCTTGAGTTGTCCCACCCGCGTGCTTAAAAAGTGTGTAGGCACAAAAATCCTACTCCCCGCTGCGCACACACCGACAAGCCGGAATAGCTGGCTTTACTCGCCCGAAAGTGTCTTGAATCGAAGGCGTGCCGATCAATTTGACCTCGTTAATTGACAAGGAGGTAAACGTGGAGATCCGGAACATGCCTGGTGAGACCAAGACAATTCCGCATGTATGGCTCTAAGGTCGGATGTAAAGACATATAGCTATGAAAGCTATCTCGTCGATGAATAATGAATGCATTCGGGTAAACATATATGAAGATATGATGTAATAATTTGCCGAATGATCATAAAGACATGTATGAACAAATAAAGTCGATCATTATGATGTGCTATTGTACAGCTCTATTGCATAGATCGAATTAATTGACAACATGATAAATAAAAGAAATATAAATCATAAACATCATTATAGATATTCATGACACGTGAAAGCATAACCGTGTTCGGCAAGCTTGCCGAATCGGGGTCCATGAAGAAGGAACTACCCTACGTGAAAAAAACCTATCGATTAAAGGCGATCTCTAGTCCACTTAGGATGACTAGCTCTAGAGTAACCCAAAGATCTGTATCCACCGGATGACACAGTCCTGTCAAGATCTAAACGTATACGAACCCACAACATGTAACAACTTAGATTGATCTATCTCGGCTACGATAAACAGATAGATCTAGCAGCACGGTAAGATGAACAATGAAAGTACTAAAAGCAACTAGATCTATGATAAGATAAAGCCGAGACTTCTCAATCTAAATTGGGCAAAAAGTGTGTGCAAACATAATTGAATAAATAAATTGAAAGCATTGCAAACACGTGGTAACTTAATGAATTCATTAGATCTTGCCAAAATCTAATGAAGCCGATAACTAGCTCTTAGCCCAACGGATGGCTCATGATCGACAAAAGAACCCTCTTGCCCCCGATAAGCTTAAATCGCCTCGACGATACTAAGCGTGAACAAGACTTCTTGCAATAATCTAAATCCGCCGACGATACTAGACATGGTGCAAGGTTGCGGTATTTTACGGAGGTCGACGGGTCGATGAATCCTCTCACACAAATAGATCGGCATTAATGACTGTACTTTCGAAGGGTGGCCGAGCCAAGGCACGGAGCCGGGTTTGTTGTATTTGATTTGGTAGATAGTTTAAAGTTGAGGGGGTCTTATATTTATACCCGGGCGTTGACGAGTCCTAACTAATTACGAATAATAACAACGAAAAATATCTAGCTAAGATACATTGCCCTCCAAGTCTTCTCGGAGTCATGGAATTGTACGTGATGTGGGCCTTCATCCTTGGATATTCTTCTTGACGCCCATGCTTGCCGAACCATCTCTTGCTCAGCTCCTTCTCGGACTTAGGCTCCTTAGCCGAATAACAACGGCTTCCCGAATGCTACAGCATTGCAAATTTGCTTTCCTGCTAGCCGAATGACCTCTTACCGAATCATCGTAATCTTGGTCCATCGATCATCCGTGCCTTACCAAATTTTGGTGTTAACAATGTTCTGTGTAAGAAATGTGATGTTTGTTGTAGACCTAGTTTTATGGCTTGTCTTGTAAAAAATAGAAAATACTATTTATATGAGGATTTTTGAGTTTTCACTTTTTGTACATGCTTTATTTGTGTAAAAGTAGCCTTGTATCGGGGAGAAATATGTTGTGTGACACTTTTTATAGTGCAAAAATATTTTTATGTACTTAGTTAAGTAGTTCCTTGCTATTTTTGTAGAAAAATGATTTGATGGTATTTTTGCTTTGAAATTTTGATGAGATGTTGATTAGGTCATATTTATGCTTATGTAATTTTATTAGAATTTTCTGAGTATTTTGGTAGTAGCACTTTGTTAGCTTGAAGTGCAAATTAGTTTAGGGCGTTAGATATTGTCTACATCTTTTCATACCTTTGCCATCCTTTTTGGAGGGTGACACAATTAGACGTTTTGTTGTGTGTTACCTCATCTTAATACCTGTCAAGTTTCATAGCCATACAAGTTATGGTTTGTGAATGGTGGCTATTCTTGCAAGTTCCTTTTAAATCGAAAAGGTGCTGTTTTGCTGGAGCAGTTTGCTCGTGGGCTCTGTTTGGCCAGTTTAGGGTTGGAGTTAGTCCTTTGACCCTGAAAGTGAGTTGTAGATAACGTCATAAGCTTTCCATAGAGTCCAAGTTTACTATTTTAGGAGCTGTAGAACTTTATTTATGATTTATTTACGGGACTGATGTGTATAGTGCATAGTTGCTGGAATTTGTTTGGAGAGCGTGTTGCTTTACTTAAAATGTATCTTTGATGCTTGTAGATGTGTGCAATAGATCAGAGGAAGATGTATGATGTACCATGATTTATTTTCTTGTTTATATTTCTTGCAATCATACATATGCATTATGCATCTCAATTAGGTGCGCTAGATGGATCGAGAAGGACATGATAGTGGAGCCGAACATCAAGATGGTGCAAGCTAACTAATTGACTTGAGTCATATACCGGGCAAGCCCCGATGCATTTCCACTTCCTATTATTTGATAAATGTCATTTACAAATGTTATTATTTTATGTATGTTGCATTAAGTGATAGGAGTTGGATGAAACCCTTGTTGCACATTACCTTCCTTGTCCACCTTTCATACCGTTACCCTCGCTAAGTATAGGTTCGAATAGTTGCTTAGTTGTTTGAACACTTAACGGTAGAAGTCGTGATGTAATCATCTCGCGAGAGATAGGTGGAAACATGTTAAAATGAACTATGGTGTATCATGGATGTATCCGCTATTTTTGTAAAACAAAATTAGGGAGACCGGGCGGGGAAAATGAGGCTACAGGACATGGAGGTCCCGGGAGTCGGTAGTCCCGCCTCAGGTCGATTAAGGACTTGAGCTTGGAGCACTTCCTAATCATGTTGAACGCAGCCTATCACTTAGTTGGCCGACCCAAGGTTGTCGACCACGGCCCAGTAACTCTATTCAAGCCGGAAATCCGAAAGCAATATAAAGTGCATCTCGGACGGGAGTCATCGAAGTTAGTCGATGGGCAAGGTGTTTAAAAGTCCTTCGCTGTTAGGGCGAGGTGATATCCCCGAGAGTACGGCGCTTGGCGGACCCGCGATACTTGAATGAGCGGAAAGGTGACCTAGGCCGCCTTTACAAAGCGTGCGGGGGTGAGTGTTAGAATTTTTCCCCAACTGCCTAGTAATCGATTCGAGTCGCCATCGCCCCGGATAGTGAGCACTTGACGGAACGGTTCCAATTTAGCACACAAATAAATAACTAATGATGATGGATAAGTGGTGATGGTTATAATGATGATGGTGTTGATCACCCCCGACGGTGATGGTTGGACTTGTTCCAATAGCATAGGATTGATTGTTTCATCTTACTACTTGTTGTAGAATAGATGCAAATTAATCTCTATATTATGGTCATTAAATTGATGCAAGTTAAATTGATTAGTACTTATGCCTTTATGCAAATGAGTCAAGCTAGCTCCACTTATATAAAGCCTTGCATGATCCTTGGTGTCTTTTTATTTGAGTTATTGTCGGGTAAGTCTAGCCGAGTACATCCTCGTACTTTTCGGGGTTTATTCCCAAATGTGCAGGTGGTGAGGTACCATGGTTGCTTTGCAAGAGTTGATGGACTCCTACCATAGCGGAGGAGTTAGATCATGGGCATGATCACTCTTAGTTATCTTTTCTATAATGCTTTTGTGGGATGTGACCAAGACTCTGGCAATGTAATCTATTTCGTTTCACACTTTGGTTTAAAAAGAACTTGCTTCCGCTACTTTCAAAGATGATTTATAATAATAAATGAGACTCCAATGTATGGTAAGTGATTATTTATGTTGTAACCTCGTGATGGCAAACAATGTGATACAATCGAATCATTACGATCCCTGTAAGTTGAGATGTTGGTTTGAAATCCTTCGAGATTTCGGATGGTCGCGATTTTATATGACCTCAAGTTTGAAAAGTTGGTCGTTTTTCGATCGATTTTTAGACTTGTGCTCTTATAATTTTGCGGTCCGTCACACGGTTTTAAAACCGCCATGGAAAATAAAAAAAACCGCCAATTAAAAATCAGTTATCTAGTAGTGAGAGCCACCTTCCCTTGTCGCTACCTTGGTCTATGACTCCACACACGTATTACGGAAGGTTCATATCCAGCCGCTCATCGAACGGATTGGGCAAAGACTTCCCGGTTGGAAAGGAAAGGGGCTTAACAAAGCTGGACACCTCACCTTGGTTCAATCTGTCCTCTTAGCAATGCCTACCTATCATCTAATGGTATTCCCGCCCCGGCTTGGGCTCACAAAAAAGTATCGATAAGATAAGGAGGTCCTTCCTTTGGAAAGGAGAAGAGAATGTCAATGGAGGACATTGCCTCGCTAACTGGCCAACAAGTAGCTAGACCAAAGGAATTTGGTGGGCTTGGGGTTCCAGACCTCGACAAATTCAGTAGGGCATTGAGATTGAGATGGCTCTGGCAAGAGTGGGTGGACACTTCCAAGCCGTGGGTGGGAATGGAGATCCCCTACAACGACCTTGATCGGGCCCTATTCAACGCCTTCTACTAGCGCCCATGGCCATAAGGCACGTTTTTTGGCACGATAGCTGGCTTGACGGCGAGACTCCAAAATTCCTTGCACCCAGCTTGTTTGAGGTAATCAGGTTCAAGAACAGGTCCGTACACTATGAGCTCCGGAACAATGCCTGGGTCGCTGCCCTGAGGGGGCGAATCACCACTTCATCACAGGTGGAAGAATTCGTCTCACTATGAATTTGGATACAACAAGTGCACTTAACACCCAGAACGCCTGACACCATCATCTGGAGATGGATAGCAAGCAGTGCTTACTCCACCGTGATCAGCATATAGGATCCAATTCTCCCGGTTCCTATAGAGCCGCTAAAGGAAAACCTCATATGGAAAGCACACACCGAGAATAAATGCAAGGTATTCGATGATGGATCATGGCGCGAGAGAAAGTTCTCACGGCGGACAACCTTCAGAAGAGGGGTTGGCCTCACCAAGAGCACTCGCTCCTTGTGTAACGGACCTTTGGAAACATGCCTTCACCTCGCCTACTTTGCCCGCTCACCAGAGCAAAGATGGGACCGGTCCCTTCACCGGGAGCAATTCGACGCCAGACTAGTCCTATCGACCGCTGATCCGACGATCTCATCTCATGGTGAGAGGAGGCACAATCTAGGATACCAAAGACCAACAAAAGGCGCTTCAATGGTTTAGTCATTTACACCATCCGGAATGTTTGAAAGAGAGGAATGGGAGATTTTTCTCAAACTCCCATGAGATTGCTATGCAAGTGGCTTCAAAAAATAAAAAGAAGACATCCTACAAAGTGGAGGAGGGCTCAAAATTGGAGTGTGTAATCGTTTTTAACGTTTTTGTATTTTCCTCAGGGGGCCAAAAACTTCTGTACATAGACTTTCTTTTCTAAACTTATTGAGAGTCAGAGCTCCTGTTATTTTACTTAAAAAAGAAACTAGATGCGTATCGAAATTTTCCATGCTGGAAACGATAACGCAACAGCAAACAATCATGCTCCAGGTTGTCATATTTATTTACATCAATCAATAATTCGCTAAAATTAACATACTTCTCACTTAATAGTTGTTTACTAACAAAATTAATTGCTACATGGGAGGGTACTCAGGTAGCACGGTATCAAATTAACTGTGATGTCGCACGGGAGAGAATACCAAGATCTCCCGGACGAATTACAGGTGCCATGGTGTTTTTAGCACACCATGGTAAAATAACAATATAGACCTACCCCAGTTACCAATTTCCACAAACTCAACACTATTACTTTCCCAAAAAAAAAAAAAAAACTCAACACTATTACTATTTGATTTGCCTCTACCAATACAGTAATTTTTTTTGGGTCCAATAACATCAGCATGAATACAAACCACCCACCACAAAAAATTACAGATTCATGGTATGAACAATAAGACCTGTGACCAGAGTGCATATAAAACTCAATAATTTGGTCTTCCATCAATGAGTCTCTAAACTTAGCGGAATTTCAACTTTCCATGTTGCAGCACTGATCTTGCCTGGCACTCAATCCTCTCTGTCCCCGCCTGATAGTGTTCCTGACCCTACCAGGGATCTCCCCGTGAGTGATCGGAGGAGGGAGATGACAGCGCCGTGGCGGCACAAAAGTTACGAGAGAGAGAGAGAGAGAGAGAGAGAGGTCACGGGGAAATTCTGGCTCCCTAGGGGAAGCCATGGACCGCCGCGACCTTGTTGCCATCCATGGCCACGCCGTCGGCGGAGATGAAATGGCCCAAGTTGGCCACGAACGGGGTGCCAAACGAGCACTTCGAGTGCATGAGGTGGAGGTGGTGCGCCGAAGTGCTTGGAGGACGATGCCGATGTGCTTAAGATGTTCGGCCCACGAAGTGCTGTAAATCAAGATGTCATTGAAGAACACAAGCACAAACCTCCGCAGGTAAGGCCGCAAGACGTCATTCATCAGGTCCTGTAAGGTAGCTGGCGCGTTGGAGAGACCGAAAGGCATGACCAGTAACTCGTAGTGGCCATGGTGGGTGCGAACGCTGTCTTGAAGACATCCGCGGCGCACATACTCACCTGGTGATAGCCCGAGCGGAGATCGAGCTTGGTGAAGAAGCGCGCGCCATGGAGCTCGTCAAGAAGCTCGTCCACCACTGGGATCGGGAACTTGTCCTTGGAGGTCTTGGCGTTCAAGGCGCGGTAGTCGATGCAGAAGCGCCAAGTCTTGTCCAGCTTGCGGACAAGGAGTACCAAGGCGAAGAACAGAGACGTGTTTGGCCGTATGATGCCCTGCACCAACATGGCCTCGCACTGGCGCTCCAGCTCATCCTTCTAGAGCTGGGGGTACCGGTACGGCCGCACCGCAATGGGAGTCGTGTCGGGAAGCAGGTTCTACATCATTGAAACCCTGATTTGGTTCATCCTATTGAAATGCTGCCTACCTAAACACTCGAACACATATTTTCCTCTATTTGCACCATGCATACCCCTTTCCCATGTCTGCATGGCCAACGACAAGCTAAGCATCCTTCTATCTACTACATAGTTGCCAACTCTAGCGGGGACTGGGAGCATGGGCTGTTCCTATTTTCTAATGTTTCCCAAACACATTGTCAAAAAAAAAAATGTTTCCCAAACACCACTATTGCCATTGCCATATCTGCATTTTGGTGTTTGTCAAATTCAGCTACATGCAGCATGCCTGAGCTTGATATCTTTGCAATTTTAGTTAGCACATAGTGGATGATGGCCCACCTAGCTTAGGCAATTGGAGAAATATATATAATTTTTCGGATGTATATCTAAATGGTTCTTTTGGTAGAGTGGTAGAAATGGAATTGGAGATAGCTTTAGGACCTAGGTTCTGAATGCCCTAGAGCCCTTAGGTATGTGCTGTATCGTACGTGTAACAACAGTGGTAGTGGTAGCACATAGCAGTACTATTATTAGGAGATGCACAAGGTGCAAACATGTTCGATATGACCCATCTGAGTCAAGCAGAGGATGATGTGAACTGTGATGTCAGTATATATATGGTACTCGGTACTCCTAAATGTATCGTTATAAACAAAATGATACTATGATGTCAGTATATATATGGTTATATTACCAAAACTGTATTGTAGCATATGTATTTCATGTCTTGTCAGAAGCGTAGGCAATTCCATGGCGGTTAAGACCTGTAGTAAATCTGTTTTGCATTCATTAACATCATATCTTTTGATTTGAATCCTCCTCCCGGTGTCATAAGAGAGAAGGTCAACGTCAGGTAGCTCCATCACTTGATTCATAACTCTGAGTCATGACCATCTCTGATAGTAGACCAAGTAGAAAGTTTTGCTGCTTCTGTAGAGCGTTGCTGTATATCAGGTTCATTGCATTGCTACCTATCTCAGGTTCTGGCACTTCTCTGGTTGCTATCTCATTCTCAACAGATGGATGGAATGCTTTCATTATGAACTTTACTCTCAATACTAATAACAGATGTATATCACTTAGCCAGGAATACATGTCAATATATAATTTTTTATTTATATCCATTACATTATTATTTGCCAAAAAAGATGGACCTACCAACTTTATATATCTTTAACATGTTCACATTTCATCCATTTTCCAACAGATTACATGCAAAACGGAAGCTTGATCTTAATCAGGTGGCTTCAAATGTTCCTCAAGAAAAACAGCAAAAGACACAGTGGGAGGTACTTCACAAAATATTACAAACAATACAACTACAAACACTCAATCAAATATAATATCTAACATTTATATTATACTACCTATTAATACAGGTACCATTCAGCCAATGACAACAAAGTAAAATGAACTACATCAGCTACCAAGGAGTCACTAAAATAAATAATCACATGTCTTTTATTTTAATACTGCAGCTTCACATCTCTGCAACACTTGATGCACTGTGTGGTCTAAATAAATAGTCGTGTATACTCGATGCTTCAATTGAAATGCTACATTCAAAAAGCTTGTCACTCTGGTCTAAATAAATAGTCATTTATGCTCGATGCACGTGTAAATCACTGTTATGTGTATTATCTTTGTTAGCCTCATGTCCCTGTTGAGATGAGATGATACGATGAAAGTCTTCCTTATGGTCATTGTATTTTTTTTTACTTACCGCAGCAACGCCGGAGAATTCCCCCTAATGATCCAATGAAATAAGATAACTATGGGCCTTATGCCCCAGTTTTAAGCTAAAGCACCCCTAGCCACTAATGGGCCTGCGTCTAGAATAGGGATGCCGGTCATAACACCGCCAATCCAGTGCAAGCATCTGAGCACAAGAAGTGTTGTCAGAAGGAACCGGTGGTGCTGCTCAACCAGTGCAGACCAACTGTCATCACGGGATGACTGAGGCTTTTTTTGCAGATGATACGAAGAATGTGTTTTGAGACCTCCTGTGAGGAGATGATAATGAATCAAGAACCATGGTGGTAATGTACTAGTTTGTTTGAATCCTGTCCAAAAGAGAAAAGAATAATGATGAGCTAAGTATTTTCAAGCTCTGCACTCACAAAAAAGATTGCTCAAGTGAATATCAGTAGCTCAAATCAATCACAAACATGTTCATATGATGGGACTTGGGTGACTATAATGACTATCACTCAACAAACAGTAAACAGAGCAAACCGACGAACTAAGTTTCACATCTGGCTATACAAATCCATTTTCATGGAAATATGATATGCACACATCTAGAACCTGAATTATGCCACAGATTAGATAATCATTTACAATTTTACTAAACAAGCACTGTCTTCTTTCGTTAATATGGGTAGTTCTATATGCTTTTTTTGGAATGGGAAACATGTCACTCTCTGATTCCAATATATTTTTAGTGTATGTTGCATATTTCATATTTCACAATTCCAAATTTTCTCCAAATTATTAAATTCAAATCAGAATAATATATATTAAGATAAAAAAATCTAAGGAGCTATAGAACACAGAGTTAAAAACATCTGGCTAAGAAAGTTTCAGTACATTTCTTTAAGGAAGGAGAGGATCTATTTTGTGATGGACATAACAGAATGGGCATAAGAATGATTCGGGTTACTCCAAGTTCAAATTGATGTTTGAGTAAACAGAAAACACAACGGAACTGACATTTCAAACAATGATTGCTGTTTGAGATGCTTGATTTTGCTGCACTTTCCAGTTCATAAAAAAAACAGGAAATGAAAATCTTTTCCAGTTTCCACTGTTAACCGCCAGCAGAACCTTAATGGGTAATCATCATTTCAGGAATAGAATTATATAACCTACTGTATCACATCAGTCATAAAAAAAAAAAAAAAAAAAATCAAAGTTAAAGAGAGTCTGAACACTAATGGGCAAACAACATTTCTGGAATCATCATCACCTACTGTGCCGCATGACAATCCAAGGCTCCTAGGCATATTACTAGAACTCTGTATACGTACATTGAAATTCTAGTAAGCCACTGAGCATACAGTTTCCTGGCACCAGCAGCATGCTTTAAATGTCACATAGGAGAAAGCTAGTTCATTCAGTAAAGACACTACAAGAGACAGTGCATGTTCTCTACATGGTTCCACCTTTCTGAACTCCAATAAAATGGAAAACATATGTGATACCAAAACAAATCTGGAGCCCAACATATGTGATCCAGTAGCTAGGGTTCTTGTGGCGGGATCCCTGTTGGCTGTTGGTCGCTTCGCTTTCAGGTGACCTTGGTTGTTTGTAAACTCTATTTCTGTTAATGAAATACGGGTGAACCCGGCCCGATCTTGAAAAAAACGAGAGAGCCAAAAAGTCCATTGTATATAAGATAATTATGTTCGAAGCCTGACACCTTATTTCAAAGACACAGGGGAGTCTCCTCCTATGATTTAGTTTATTTATAAGATAATTGGGCAGTGAGCAATAAAGCTCATAGTTTTATCCATAACAGCACGTTATATATTAAATTATTTACCACAGCTACTACCCTGAAAGAAACTAGAGGATTCAAATGCATTAGTATCTATGTCATTGACCGGAGCTTTTGAATTGTGGAATAAAAAGGTCAACTAAAGTTCAGGTAGCATAAAATTTGCTGATAGCCAGAATGACAGTATGCAATTAATAGAGTTTTGGGTAGAAATCAGTACAGATTGGGAAGAACAGCAATGGACTGGTTCAGACGAATCTTATTCAGAGATAGGGTTCAGGAGTTAATTCATCGATGCCTTCACGGTTAGACCAGCGACAGGCCAAACACTACGGCTCCGGCTTTAGCCACATGCCCGCTTCAGCTCGCTTGTTGTCGGATTTGCTTCAGTCCTCTTCTTCTCCGGTTTCTTGGACCTGACAGGTAGCAATTGCTCTAGCGAATGCAGAGGTGCCAAATTATTGTAGATAAATGCGAAGTGAATGGAACGGACAATGACGAAGATTTTAAGCCCAATGATAAAGTGGATTATGAAATATTTTAAATCTGACTGCTCCAATTTGAAATATCCTATCTTGAATTCAAAAGCTCACGATTTTCCTTTGATCCATTCAAAGACAATTTCTTGGTAAAGATTATTTTGCTCCGTGATCCTATATCTTTGGGAGCGCTGACGCTGAGGCGAGTGCGTGCATGTCCCAGCGATGGAAGAGATCAGGCAATGGACTGCGTTGCTTGATCAGGCTGTGGACTGCGTGCTGTGCATGCGCAGCGATGGAGGCGGGCCTTCCGGTGGAAGCGGACCAAGCGGTAAGGCACTGGACTGCATGATGCCGTTAGCCAAACCTCAAGTCTGTTTTCTCCGCACTCTCCCCAGATCGATTCGGCCGTTCAAATCCCTCGTCTGTCAGGTAAACTGCCGGAGATACCTAGGACGAACCTCACGGCGGCGCGCGCTCGGCGGCCAACTCGTGCCAGGTCCACGCCGCCGCGCGCTCATCGGTTCCGCACCGCGTCAAGATCAGAGGCGGCGCCTACGCAGTAGCATCGGCAGCAGGCCACGTATCTATATATGAGATAACATAGATTACACAATTCTTTTCATCGTCGCCCTCCACGGTTTCTCACCTCTCCCTCTGCCCCAGTTCCTGTCGATCCAATAGCTCGCGCCATGTTCTCCGGCGCCGGACCACGCTCTGCGGCCACCGGTGGTGAGGGCGGCTCCCCGTCCGACAAGGGTGTCGCCGTGCCCTTGGCCTCGGCGCCGATATCCACGACAGCAGCCCTGCGAGAGGACCATCGCCTGCAGCCTTGACATCCAGGAAACAACGGCACGCCATCGCCGCACCTTGACATCCAGGGAAACAACGGCACGCCATCGCCGCAATCAGCCGTGAGGTATGTGACCCCGCCGGCTTGATTAATTCCATCGTTTGTCGATTGACTTTTTTCAGCTCACCTGCTTAATATTCACTACATGCTCAGAGGGGATTGTCGAATTTGTGGAAGTGTTCGCTAGTGTTTTTAGAAGGTCCTTTTGAACCGGAATAAATTGGCATGGCTCTTTTACAAGCATCTTGAAACAAGCCACACATTAGCATCGTTGTTAGTGTGATTACATGCTTGATAAATTTATTCTTTTCTCAACTTCTAGTTATTAATATTACAAATTCTAGTTAGTGCTTGTGTCATCATAACCGTAGTGGTTTTGTATTTATTAACTCT
>JADLZK010006768.1:0-64446 GCA_015847255.1 Hyparrhenia diplandra
ATGGCGTGAGAGTTCGCTGTAACATTTGCGGCGCTGTAATCTTTAACTTTTCGCCTTAAGCATACAAAGGGAATTTCTTCTTATGAGAGCCCCTGTGGCCCGAAGCGCCCCGGGGCGGCCCATCATCGCGGGCCACATCCTCCACGCCGGGTCCGCTGATGGACGGCGGTGACGCCCTTCACGGCGTCAGACGGGCGGGTCGATCGAAGCCGGGCCGTCTGACGCTGGTGGCGCATCCGCCCGCCACGGGCGCTGCCTCATGTGGGTCCTGGCCCGCCATCGAGCGGGGGCAAAGTGAGGGCATGCGCTGGCTTTCGCTGGCTGCCGATTGGTCGGCTCGCGCCGCGGACGCCGCGCTTCCGGGCCGCGGCTTTCGCCGCGCGGGTGGTGGCGCCCCGCGCGGGTCGAATGCTCGGCCGGTGCAGATGATCGATGGGCCCGCGGCGGGCGCCGCTGTCCACCGGGCGTGTCCGCCTGTGTCGCAGAGTCGTCGGGCCCGGCGCAGCGGCCTTGCACCGCGCTGGGCTGCCGCCGCATCGGGAGGGGACCGCCGCGTCGCTGCGGTACGTGCATCGGCGCTGCCGCTAGTGCGGGTCCAGCGCGCTCGACCGCTCGATGCGCTGCTGCTGCTCATTGGTTGGAACCCTCACGTGGGCCCCGCCTACCGTGGTGGCTTCCTCTCCACGAGACGCCGCTGGCTTCCTCTCCACGAGACATCGCCTCGCAGGCGGAAGGTCTCTTCCCTTTCCCTTGCGCTCTGCCGGCTACCGGCCGCTCTTCGCTTCCGCTCCGCCTCGGCGGGTACCACGAGTTCGTGTGACCCGATCCCTTCTCATCTCCTTGCGATCCTCGCCTCGCTCAGAGCGTAGCAGTAGTAGCGGGCGGCGCCATCGCCACTAAACGGATAGCGCCGTGTCGCGTTCCCACGCCCTACGGCATCCTATGCTAGCCGTGTCAGTATGCCGAGGGGGTCGCGCCGCACGCCGTTGAGCTACGCGGGTGCCGTCAGGCTGCTCGGATGGTTGCCTGGTTGCCCTTGGTTGCGGCTTTGATTTTTTCCCATGAATGGACGTCGCTAAGGTGTTTGATAAATTTCCTGGCTGAGCAATGCTCGGTTCGCGGCAGGCCTACGGTGTTTGATAAATTTTCTAGCTGAGCAATGCTTCTTCCTCGTCTGTTTGCAGTCAGTTTACCGAGTGCTTATCACTAATTTGTTTAACCGTGTTTGTATAGGTGGAGTGCATAGCAAGATCTGGATCAGAGTTGCTCCTTTGCCGAACAGGTGCTGTTCTTGGGAAAAGCTGGACTGCATCCTCTTCTCTCTTTTTGAGGTATGAATCTTTCCATCCTTGGTTGTGCGCTGGATCTGTGGTTTTAGTTTGCATGTTCATATTTTGAAAAGGAAAGAGTCGATGAGCGACAGTTTGGATTGTTATGATTATGATTTTCGTTACTGCAATCAAGACACAGTGGGGTGGATAGATAGTGGCTGTTGCATCCAGAAGCAGCCAGAAAGCATGCATGTGACTCTGAGAGTTTGACACTGGCTAAATCATGCATGGCTGGGGAACAATTACGATGAACCCCGACTAAAGAGTGAAGGAAAGTAGCCGAAAAGCACACACTGCCCTACTAAATGCACATATATTTATTTTCTCATCATCCACTCATTTCTCTGTCGATCATGCATGAGATAGGTAGATCGTAGATAGATGCTTCATGCATGCTTCACATCACAGCTTTTGTTTTTGAGCCACAAGAGATCGACTGCTAAAAGGCCATGGATAGATGAATGAAGCACGTTGTTGCACGCTTCCAATTCCTTCCATCTCAAGGACTGCTGCTGCTTGTACTTTGTGACTGTGACTCGAAAGTGATGCATGCTCCAACCAACCCCGCACACCATTGACCTTAGCTTTTAGGATTTGGCTCGGTACCGCATGGCATGCTGACCTCTCAAATGACACCAAAAGCGTTGCATTGCATGCCTATGCTGATTGCTCCCAATTTGTCAGTAGTTTTTTGGTCCCAACAACAAGAACTGTGCAAAGGAAGGAAGGGGATCCAATGGATCATCAGATGCTACATCATTGGTCATCTGCCATCCGGGGATAAAATTTTCTGAAATGCATGTTGAGTTCACTGGGATGGTCAAACAGCACTGAACTTTGTGACTGGACTCGAGTAATGCTCCATACCCAACCACACACACGCCATTGACCTTTAATTTTAGGATTTGGCTCCAGCCTCCTAGCTGCGTGCATGCTGATTGCTGACCTCAAGTGACACCAAAGAGCGTTGCATTGCATGCATCTCAATTGCTCCGGCCCAAGCTGTTGTGCGGAGTGTCACTTGAGGCCTAAGTCATGGTAAACTTTGGGTGAATTCACTCTACGAAGCATCCGAAAGGCTCCCAAAAGAAGCAAATGTATAGCCACTTATGAAAGAACTTTCTGAATATATGATGAAATATGTAATGTTTGACACCGAATAATCTGAGAATGCACATAAAAGAGTGCACACCCTTATATTAATGTTTTTAAAAATGTACACATCCCTTCTTTGGTTTCAATGAAAAATGGGTCTTTGTGACTTCCTTATGCATTGTCGGTTTCACAAAGACACGCGTTGACTTTTCCTTGCTTATCTCAAAACACGTGAAGCTGCCAGAGATACATCATAGACTTGGGACCTCGACATGTCAACCGAAACCGACATGTGGACCGCTGCTTATATGCTCCATCGCTAAATTAGTACGCCGACTGTGGTCATGGAGATCAAACCCACAGCTTATTATATGTTTGTTTCTCTTGCCGTTTGCTATTCAACCGGCGACTTATCCCACCTGAACACCCCCTGTCTCTCGTAATATATATGTATATTATTTAAATATCCCGCGGTTGTTTTCGGATTCAGATTCTGTAACGTTGATGGCCTCCCTATTAATGATTAGTATTTGCAGCAAACTACGAATTCCCGCGATGATGATGTAGCGCCGCATGGGCGCGCGCAAATCACTAGTTGCTATTAAGTAGGCGACTCTTGTCTTCCTTTAAGATTAGGCGGCGTCTGCTGACCAATGGTCATATGCACTTCTTCTTCCGGTCGGCTCAACATCAAAGCGGTATGCCGTGCCCTTAACACGTCGCCTCATAGCTCACCTAACTGAAGTCTAGAGATGTGTAATACAAAAGACGCGTAAATCTTTTTGCATATTCGAGCAAAAACAGTCGGGTATGGTCCACTTTGTGGGTAGGGGCGGCCTTGATATGTATTCATGGGTATTTAGTTGAGTACCCAAATTTTTTGACAAAAAATAATATACATAGTATATATAACATGTATAAAAACACTGAATGAAATAACATGCCTGAATCACATCATGGGCTCCCTCACTTCCTTTGCTGCCCTCTTCAAGACCCAACACGATGCCCCCACCCCCACAATGTCAAAGGCCCAACATGATTATCAACTAAGCGCTTAAACTTGATTGACCTCGCTAAGAAGGTTTTTTCCGCAAGCAAATTGAAGAACACCGGCAAGAACAGTTAAACACACAATCTAATAATTGCAAATATGAATGAAGCAAATATGAATATGGGGTTCGAGATCTTGTTTCCAAAGGACTAATCGACCTAAAGAGAGAAGATTAAGAACGGAGCCCCGGATCATTGTAAACGGAATTGTCTTCACAGTTACAATGAGTCAATCAAGTTTGACATCATGGACTTCTTCATGACTAGATGGCTTTGTTATAGTTGGGAGGCCTGAATGGAATTCAGGTGTAGTTTGCTTGTATGGAATATAAGTATGGTTGGCTCAGATGGGATTCTTTTGTTGGTTGGTTCTCAGATGAGAAGGAAGAACTTCACCTAGTAATTAGGTGCTAAGGATTTAAGGTAATTGGATGTATCACTTAAGCGCATGTGTCAAACTTGTATAAGCCTTTTCTTGTGTTGGCCATCATGTCATAATTTTCCCACACTTGCGTAGTACATTTTGATGTACTCACCCTTCCTCTTTGTCCCCCCTGCTACCCCACCCAGTTCTTCGGACTAGAAGACGAAGTCTCTAGAAGATGGTGCTTTTCCCGAAGACGGTGTCGTTGCTAGGCTAGTGTATCCCGGTCGGCCACCTAAAGGGATGGAGACCCTTCTGCTCATACTTTGATGTAATTTTTGCTTAGACCCTCTAGTCACTTTGTAATATGTAATCGTTTTAAGTAATAAACACTAGTTTTGTATCGTTCTGTCATGTGTGATATAACAATTCGACATACATATGTTGTGCATTCGGTTTTGTTTTATAAATCGGGTGTTGACAGAGTTATATCGAGAGCCATATTGACCGTAGGGCGTCAATCTAGATAGCAATGGTCATCTTTTAAAGCTATTTTACTAAAAATATTTAAATGAAAAAAATTGAAATAATTTAAACTATACTTTGAAGATTTTTATTTGCTTTGTAAATAGAACAAAAAACCTATTCGACTTAAACAAATTTTTAAAATCATTTTTCATACTGTGAAATTAAGTGCAAAGGCAAGAATGGAACAAGCATAATAACTTAAATTATGAAATATTTACAAAATCGCTTTTCACACCATTTTAAATTCTCAACAACCTAATTAAATCTTGGATACTTTTACAAAAATTATAAGAATATTTATTTTATTTAATTTAAACTATTCACAACCCAAAAATAGAATTTTGGTTTGTGACATAATCTCATTTAACAAGATTCATCTATGTCATTAATTATTAGCTTGACTAAACCTAAAGGTGTATCAAACAACAGGTAGAAGAAAGAGATGGCTAACATAGAGGTGAGAGAAGAATAAAAACAATAAAAAAATACAATGCCCAATACTAAAAGGATTATGAAAACAGACAGAAAACACACGAGCCCCATAGAGAGAGTAGTTTTTTTTTTTTTTTTTTTTTGACAACACATAGAGAGAGTAGTTGGTTTACATATGTGGCTTTGGGTTGTGTGTGAGTCTATCTCACCTTTCTCTCTACCGATGATGGGTTGCTACAACCTTACTAATAGCTATCAGACAATTAGGTCAATCAAGAATGCTAGCTGGTAGATGATTTAATGAAGGGGGTATGATGGACTTTCGCCTCGCTGCATAATTAGTCCCAAAATTGCTAGAAGTACCCGTATTTAGCGAGGACAATTTTTCAAACCAAATTAAGACGCGTGATCTTCCGGCGCTGCAGAACAAAGTGTCTAGCATGAACTAGTAAGTGTCGATGTCGCTCTAGCTAGATCAAGTGTGGCGACAACTACACTTCGCTCTTAGTCTAGCAGATCACCGAGTGAGACGGCTCAGCTGGTTTCGCAAGCTAGCTTGTCGCAACGTTTGTGGAGCTATGAGGCAACACGGAACCACACCAATGGCATGCGTACGCCGAGTCGCCGAGCTCGTGCACAGCAAGCGTACTGCCCATCAGCCTGTGCGAGTGTGTGCGTCGCCCGGAATCCTCTCCAACCGCCGTGCCAGTCGGCCGTCGGCCTATAAATTGGCTTCCGCGCACCAGCCAGGCCTCTCGATCTCGCACAAGTCACAGAGCAACCCTACCAAGCACCATCTATCCGTGTGTGTCTCGATCGCTCGTGCAAGGAAGAGGCAAGAAAAGCTTCCGCCATGGCCAAGGCCAGCACCAGCAGGCTGCTCTTCTCACTCTCGTTCGTCGTCCTCCTGCTCCTCGTGGAGGTGAGAGCAGACGTACACGAGCTTCTCCGATCAATGAATTATATGCATGCGCGCGTGTGCTAATTTAAGCTTGGCTAATTGGTTCCTGCATGTTTTGATTTCTTGGCGTCGTTGTGCAGACCACTGCTCCCCATGGACAGGCTGACGCCATCGGTAAGCCCTGGCTCTTCTTGCTCTGCACATGTATCATGCATGCCGATGACAATATGTACATTGATGCGTGTGAGCAAATAAATCATGTTTGGGCCGGTGAACGCATATGCAGATTGCGGCGCGAGCTGCTCGTACCGGTGCAGCGAGTCGGGGCGGCCCAAGACGTGCCTTCGGGCGTGCGACACCTGCTGCCAGCGCTGCGGCTGCGTCCCGCCGGGCACCTCCGGCAACGAGGACGTCTGCCCCTGCTACGCCAACATGACAACCCATGACGGCGAGCACAAGTGCCCGTGAACCGGCCGGCCGTGCATCCCATGCACACCCAGCATCCACCAGCCTACCAAGACATGCAGCATGATACTGCTTCATCGTCCTATCCTACCTATATATAGCTACGACTGCTACGCCATCCGTCATCAGTTCACATCAGTTCATTATCATTACTCAGAATTATGCTAAATTCAAGGGTGTATATATGAATAAACAGAAGATATGACTTCACTAGTATATATGAGAACGAATGTGGTGTTTGCGTGACGCTGCTCCGACAATGTCCACAGACATCCAGTTTCACTTATTCTTGTGTACGTACGGCACTACTGTACATGTCCGCGCGGAGATGCACTGCGCTCGACCAGCTTGCATTGGCCTTGACTTGGGAGAAGAGAAGCGAGCCCCTCAGCTCCTTATCTTGGAAAAACGCCAGATGCATGCGCGCACTAGTTCATACTCTGAATACGAACGTACGACACCAACAACCGATCGGATAGTAGTGGAACGGTGCACTGCAGTCTAAAAAAACACAACTTTAACATCTTATTATTATAAAAAATATTTATAGAGATGCGATATATGTATACTTTTATCAAAGTATTTTTTAAGACGAATCTACTCATATAATTTTTAAATTTACAAACTCAATAACTTAAAAATAATTAATGATTTATATTCCCGATGTTTGACCCAAACCTTGTCTAAAAACGACTTCTAATACCAAACCGGAGGGAGTATTACATTATTAAATTCTTCATCGTTTATATTTCATAGTATACCAATTTAATGTCATAAATCTTTATAATTCTCTCTATATTTTGGTCCAACTTGAGATCACTCAACTCTCTCCAAGATAATTTTTTTAGAACGACTTATAATTTAGAATGAAGAGAGTACTACATACTCAACAGTGCAACACCATAAAGCTCGACCATACAGGAGCGAGTGTAACGTGACTAGCAAGACCGCCCCTGATTTCTTATGTGTGTCATCAAGTTTGCTTCATTATGATCCTATTGTGTGTCTATTGATATGCAAATAAAAGGCGATGAAGCCTAAAGCTTATACAACGTTTCTCCTCTTGTTTAACCATTCTAGCTAGTAGCTAGCCTTACCGAAGAAGAAAAGTTGCTCGATCGAGCTGACCTTAGTATGTGCAGTAAGAGGTCTAATGGGTATCTACCAACAAATTCTACAAAAAGTGTGACCAAAGGTTTCAAAAAAATGCGTAATTGGGATACCTTCCTCGGATCGCCTTGGATTTCTTTGAGAAGAAAATAAAAACGGCGGGTCTTCAGCGCCCCGGAGGGGTGCACGCCATTCAGCGTAACAATGACCCAAAGGGGCGTTAACATGTTATCAAGGGTGAACGGTGAGTAGAAACTAGAGAAAAAGGGTGAGTCGAGGTGGGTCATGCTAATAAGTATATAACAAGAGATTCATGAACAAATTAGCATGCATAGAGGGAAGGACAGTAAGAATGCAGGCGCGAGATGGAAATGGAAACCTAGAGCATAAGCGCTAGAGGAACCGAGAGTGAGGGGTCCGAGAGCAGGGGCGTGTAAAGGCGAAGCATAAAAAATAAGTCATCTACCGAGTAGGCACCTTTCAACTTTTTATAGTTGCAATTGATTGCTTTTAAAGATATTTTTTAGAAAAAAAAATATAGCCTATTTTAACTTGTTACACTACAAACAAGTATGACTTGAACACAAATGTGAGATTTAACGTGGACAATGTCTTGTAAAAAAAAAAACATGGACGATGTGTTCTTTCTACGACGAGAGAAGGAACCAGGTAAGAGGAATGAAGGAGGGAAGAAACAGGATCGCTTAAACCCAAGATTGTTGCAGGAATTGGCCATCAGGAGTGAGATCAGGTGGACAAAGACACAAGGCAGCAGAGGCCATGAGCCACCTAGGGTACCCCTTGGTGCTAAGGAAAAAAATCGACGGAGTGACGATTCTAGTCGAGGATGGAGAGGCGTAATGTGGCAAATATATATCAATATTTTAGCTAAAACGGGTAGGGATACTTAGCACCACGAACTAGTGGTTCCTTGGTAGTCAACCATGAATCTGGTTTCATAGCGTGTAGTAACGTACTCGCACCTCTCTCAAAGAGGATTTTATTTTTTATCCTAAGAAAACTTATTTTTAAGTTTGATAAATTCTGCTGCATTAAAAAAATATCAAGTTTGTGAGTAGATTAATCATATTATATATGGTTTTATATTATATCATCACAAATATCGATTCTAAGTTAATCATTATAAATTTATTATGGAACTTTATTTTGACTTATATAGACCGTAAAAGGGCTCATAGGATAAATGCATAGTGACTTTTAAGGCGAATGTGCGTGCTTCATGGCAACAACCGGCGGTTGATGATGGACAGTGTCAAGGTCACTTCTCTAATATCGTTGTAAATCATGAGCGAATAGATTAAAATTCCAACAACCGTATATGTACGGGTTTGTATTTCGAACTAGAGAATGAAAGCCATGATTTCGGCACAAGGCTACACAAGCGTGCTCCTAATGTCTTTGGGCCGGGCTTCATTTGCTCTACTCTGGGCCTGTGAACTTGTTGTTGGGCTTCCTTTCCCTCCTCTTAATTAGGCCTTTCGAGCAACGGTACAGTGGGTACCGTGACAGGGAGTAGTTGCCAGTTGTGCGTGCTCCATGGTAACCGGCTGATGATGGACAGTGTCAACGTCACTTCTCTAAGCCATGATTTCGGTACAACCGTATACGTACGGGTTTGTATTTCCGAACTAGGAAATGAAAGCCATGATTTCGGTACACGGCTACACGAGCCTACCGAATTGCCATGTCCTCATTCTTTATACACAATCAAGAATAACACCAACAATACACGTTCACATCGCACACGATCGATCGAGAGTTAAGATCCCAAATTTCATCTCAGCTCCGCCGCGCACGGCTAGCTTTGCATCCTCAGTGCGGCGGCACGGCATCATCACAGACAACTGGTTTTCCGGGACAGCAGCGACGACGACGACGACGGTGTGAGAGATCTATTTATCGCTAAGGTTTATGAGACTGCATGTCCTGGCCGTGACGGTGGTGGTGGTGCCGGGCGCCCTCGTCGCCGCCGTGCTTGCTGTGACCGTGGTGGTGGTGGTCGTCGTGGTCGTGATCGTCGAGGTGCCAGGCGTGGCGGTCGGGCTGGACCCAGCGCCCGTCGGGGCCGCGGACCATGCCCTTGTTGTGGTCCTGGCGCCAGCACGGGCACGCCGTGGTGGTCCTTGAGGAAGTCGCACGCCTTATTCACCAGCGCCGGGTCGCGCCTGCTCGCCAACACGAACCGCTCACCGCGCCCGTGGTACCTGCATTTTGCATGCGCGCACGTCCAAATTAAAAGGAGAGCACAAGAGATAATAATTTTACAAAGAATCACTGTGGATCACGATGGATCCATCATAAATTTGCTACAGCTGCCATGCCGGTTGATGGACTGGTACAGTACGTCGGTACGGGGTCGTTGCAGGAAGGGAGTGTGCTGATGTCTAGACTCTACAACTTAACTTCGCTCGTCAGTAAAATATCTAAAATAACAGGTTGGATTAATATTTTTAGTAAAGTTAAATTAAAAGTGTCACGTTAGAGATAATGAGATGTGCAGATTTCTTTTTGCAGGATACCTCCCGTCAGCCTTGCCGCACACGTCTGTCTACCGGCCGGATCCACGAGATCCGCAGCAGACGGAGGTTTTTTATGGTATGGGTAGCAATACAAGACGGGCTCCGATACGAGAGTCCACGAAAGTACTTGAATACAAACAACGAGGAGTTGTTTAATCTCAAGATTACGCATGGTACCCGTCCAACTCCAATTGATAATTGCACTCGTCATCTACAACCTCACAGCCTGGAATCTCACTAAACAATTGTGTGGCCAGCTTTGTCGCGTTGCACCAGTTGAACCAGCATCCATCTTGCACTGATGGATCGATCGGTTTGGAGGTGGACTACGACCGGATCAGATCCTTCCATTGGTTCATCCTTTCTGTGCAAAATCTGATGACTAGGCTGCCATATCTGTTAGTTGCGACCATGTAGGCTCCCATGATTGAATTCGATGATCGTCTCTACAATAATCTAGACAAGGACGAGTGTAGGCTGGAACATCGCATGCGCACATTTAATTTGTCTCCAACTAAACCTAATCACTTTTTTTAAAAAAAAAATGCATGCCCGGCACAAAGGCGCACGTTTCTATCAAAAAAGACTACACTCGCTCGAGTCATTATCTCATATAGAAAAATATAGGTCAGGGTCGGGCCAGCTATACTTGCAAACGGTCGGGCCAGCCGGCCAGCCTATTGCTACGTGCCCTGTCCTTGCGTGGCAGCATCATCTATCGCCGTCTACTCACATGTCCAACGTGCACAGTAATTTCTTGGTTCAAATGTCAAGCAATGAAGTCGACGCTGTCTGTACGTACGGAGTAGGTGTGCTTACCCGTCGATGAGGTGGAGGAGCGCCTCCAGGTCGTGGTAGCACGCCGGGTCCAGCGTGTCCTTGAGGAACGGCGATCGCTTGTGGTCCAGCGGCAGCTCCACGCCGACGTGGGCGTAGCACCAGGGCAGCCGCAGCATCCCTTCCGCCACGCGCCGCACCGCCTCGGGCGCGCCCTCGTTCAGCAGGATCCCCGGCATCCGCGTCACGTTGTCGTGCACGTTCACCACCCGCAGCGCCTTCACCCCGAGCTCCGTCTCGAACCGCCGCTTGAACGCCGCGTTGCCCACCCGCGGCCCGCCGAACGAGTACACGCACACGGGCGCGGCCGCAGCCGCCCCCTGCGCGCCGACGTTCGCGCCGGTCTCCGCGATGTCGTAGGCGCTCAGCATGGCCAGCGCGCTGCCGAGGCTGTGCCCGGTGACCGTGATGCTCACATCCTCGCCCGCCGCCGCGTACCGCGCCACGAGGCGGCGGACCTCCGTCAGCACCTGCTCCCGCGCCGAGTACTTGCAGAAGCGGCAGGTCGGGTCCCTGTCCGTGTACAGGTCCACGAAGCCCGCCAGCACCTTCACGTCCGGGTCCGGGCACGGGATGCCTTCCTCGGCCACGGGGCGGAGGAAGTCCATGAGGTCCGACACCCACTCGAGGCGCGTCACCGTGCCGCGCCACGCGATGGCGATGTCGCGCCGCCCCAGCCGCGCCGTCTCGGCGTCCGTGGACACGGCCACGTACCCGATCCAGTTGGCGCTCTGGCTCCAGATCCGGGCGCCCGCGCGGGACTGCGGGAAGAAGTTGGGGAACCGGATGTTGGACGTCGCGAACAGGTACCGGGACACCGTGTACCCGCGCGCCGCGTCCGCCATGCCCAGCCGCTCGAACAGCTCGCGCCGAGGGTACTTGCAGCCGCCGCAGTAGCGGGAGGACGGGTCGTAGTCGAAGGCGTCGTAGCAGGCCTGCGCCAGCTCGCCGTACCGGATCAGCTCCGACCGCAGCAGCGGGTCCATGGGGTCAAGGAGACCCGCCCAGTCGTCGCGCCCGTGGATCTCGCGCCACCGCGTGCGGAGCTCCTCTTCGTGCTTCGTCCCCCGCGCCGTGGCGCCGAGCGTCGGCGTCATTGTCTTCCTCCTCCTCTTCTTCTAGAACGTCGTCGCGGTACAGGGCGTTGGCGACGTCGTGTTGTTCGAGCCGGCCGACGAGGGAGGCGACTCCGCGTCGTCCTTGGTGGCCGCCAGGAGCCGCCGCAGAGTGGTTTCTGCGGTGGTGAGTGATCGGCGAGGGCGGCTGGGCCGCCGCATAGGAAGGAGAGCTGTGTGTGGGTGTTGGTACCGGTACGGCGGGGGAGAGCTGGAGAGCCGAGCGGCGGGAAGGTCGCGGCAGGAGAGGGGCGCCATTGGAAGGCGGGCGACTGGGCGAGGTCGTCGTCGTCTGCTGGATGCTTGCTGAACCTAAACTAAAACACGCGAGGAGAGGAAGACCCGGTTTTGTGCTGGTGGCCACCAGCGAGGCAGGAACTGGACGTCAACGCCGCGGGGTAGCTCAGTGATGCATACTACTACTATACTAGTGCTTCATCGCCGTCATATTTGGTGGAAATCGGTAGAGTAATCGCCATCGCCATCGCCATCGCACTCGAAGCTTCATTCATGTTGTCACATGCGTGCTCCCCTATTTTATTGGACTGTCGTCGATACAATGAGGTATCTGCCGGTCGTCAAAATCTATATTAATACAGGTACACTTTTAAAAAAATCAGTAAGATGTAAAAAACTTTACATTCCAAATCTTTACAATTCAAATGGTTGTAAACTTTACATCTAAATCGTCGTCTTTACCTGTAAAACTCCAAAAGTGGCCTTGGGTGAGGGGTTAATGCTTTTTTTTTTTTTTTTTTTTATTTTAAAGGTATCTAAACAAGGCCTAACTTACTAACGTAACAACAAAAACAAACCGCTCTATTCGGCTGTTGTTGCTTTGTTGTGAAAGAGAAACATTGGCTGAAATTGTTAGTGGCCGTTATTTGAACAAGCTGTATATACTATATGAGACAAAAGCCAACAAGAGCTTAACCAATACGTGCTCACATGGTTTTTGCTGAATCCATAGCCTTTGGCTCTATTCACTGTTCTCCAGTCTCTCTCATTTTTTATGCAGCTAGCGATTTTTTTTTTCTTCTTAATTTTATTTTATTTGCTCGCATCTCCATGTCATAAGGGGATTTGAAATTTTGAACACGTTATCTCCACGATCATTAAAAAAACAGAAGAGACAACCTCTTGATCTCTATGGATGTGCCGACATCTTGAATCCCATGGGGATCAACCAAATAATTTGCAAGAATAAACGTTTGGATGAAGCATAGAAAAATACAGAATTGATAAGAAAGAGTGACAAAAGAATTTTTTCATGAGGATCAACCTCTTGATAAAATTCCTCCGAAACAAGTCGTTCCATAGGAATTTCATAGGATTCTGAAACTAAATCCTTTGTGCCAAAGGGGTTCTGGTTCATAGGAATTTTCCTATAGAATTATAATTCTCTAGAAGTCCTCCATTATTCCTTTGTTACAGAGAAAGCCTTAAATTTGAATTATAACAATGTTATTTTTGAAAAAAAATAATCTTAGTTGTTAGCTTCCCGTCACTAGGCTTATCACAAAGAAATATTCCATCTCATGTGTTCTTAGTTGGAATTATGTCTTTTTTTCTCCCAAAGACAATATGTGCACGTGTTTATTTCATACTAGTCATTGGCTTATCGTCACAAGGCTCGTATAGCCTGGTACCACCCAACCACCATAATAAAGCTTGTAACCATTGTGCTGTGATGTGACTACTGATGGGGTATAAAAGCATACTCCCTCTGTCCCTAAATGTTTGTCTCTCTAAAACCGTGTTTTCTCACAAACACGTTTAAAGGCGACACACACGTAAAGAGACGGAGGGAGTAGTAGTGATTAAAAGCATAGTGATGCTGCGCTGGAATATGTTTTGTTTTTTTCTGACGAAGCAGTCAGCACTGAGCAGTCACTAACTATAGATGCTTTGGAAGTGCTAATGCCATGCTGATCAATGAGTGTTAGGTTGTTGTGTTAGCAATTATCATGGAAGAATTAAGAGACTTGCATAAAAGATAAATGCAAACTCGATATACTGATATTGGGATAAAACAAAATCTTTTTTCCCCAAATTTTTTTTTGTTGCCTATAATGGGCTTTCTGAACTCAAATTCTGTTATGAGAATTTCTGTTTTCATTAGAAGAACGCCGGCAGAATGGATGGCTTCTTGATCATAGCTTCTCAAAACTCAATTGAAGAGTATACCGAAATGAATTGCTTTCCTATACAAAACCATGCACAAATAAATCAGGAATTAGCCGTGCATCCTTAAACTCTAAGGACCGTCAGGTTGTGCCGCTCAGGTCCCGCTTCAGCAGCCCGACCTGCCGCCGTAAGTCTTCCCTGGGTTTATTTTTTTTTCTTTTTTGTTTTTATTTTTGCCACTCGATCGCTTTTTCCTACTATAATAAAATTTCTCAAATCAAGTTTTTTTTTTGACCGAAGATTTCTCAAATAAAGTTGTAAATAGATAATGAATGAATGATGTCTTTCCATCGTTGCTGAATTTATTGGTGTCCTCAGCGAAATAATATGTAGCTTAGTGGTTGCAACATGTGGCGCAATGGTTACAAAAGCCTCAATAACACCTCGGATTTTGGTTTGGACACTCTATGAGAGCTTTTTTTTTTCCAGGGTTTAACTGTATTTGTGCTTTTAGTGATAGACGGTGTTTCCGTCGATAGAGAGGTTGTAAGGTCCTAGATGGCTAGAGGGGGGATGAATAGCCTATAAAAATTTTCTACAAGCTCAACTAAACAAACCGATTAGTATAAAACACGGCGTAAAAGCGGTTTTGCGCTAGCTCTATTGTCTTGCAAGCCTCTAGTGACAATTCTAAATAAATTCTATGATCTCTATGTCACACAAGAGCTATGTCACTACTCTAACTAGTGAACAATCCTTGTATGGTCCTTATGCTAGCAAGAACAACCTACACAAGAAAGTGCTAGCTCTCTACACAAAGTAATCTAGCAAAGTAATGCACGAGTGAGAGACTTGTTATACCGACTTGTAGAGGCTATGAACCAATCACCGGGAAGAGGATGAACCAATCAACACAATGAGATGGAGAACCAATCACCAAGACAATGAACAAGTCGATTTGTTCACCCGGAGTTCGCTTGTACACCGACAACTACTCCGGTTGTGCCGACCAACACAAGGATGGTGTTTGAGCTAGGCGGTGCCCTTGCTAGCCTCAACACACCACTCAACAAGTGTGGTACCCAAAGCACGAGCAATGTATTCCTTGCACTTTGTCTTCCCGACGAGGAGTGCGTAATCCTCTCACAAATCAACCGGAGGTGGCCAAGAAACAATCACCTCTTCTTGCCAACAACTCCACCACTTCACCAAGCCGGCTAGGAGCGGTGTTGTAACATCCAGTCCCGGCGCACGGCCCAGGCCCACTCTACCGAGGAGTGGTTCCACCTGGTAGCAACCCTTGAAATCCCCGCCCGTTCAAAACGGTTAACCGAAGGTTACTACCGTCCCTCGCCCCGGTATTTAAGTCGGTTTGGAACTCCCGGGATTCACGGTATGGTACTAAACATCCGGGTGCTTTACAATGAGCCACAGTACCCGGTGAACAGTACCCGGCCGCTACAGTAACTCGAAACTGGCCTGGACCGTTTCGATAAACAGTAACGGACTGCTACAGTGCCCGAGAACTACAGTACCCGGCCGCTACAGTACCCCGAGTCCGGATGTACAGTACCCCCGATGTTACGACCAACCCCCCCACGCCATGCTTCTGAAGACCGTCGGCCCATTCCGTGAATTGGGGCCATTTTGGGATGTTACAGGTGTCTCCAAGAGAAACGGAAATCCACCATCTCACAACGATCCCCAAGTGCCTCTAGATGCAAGAACTCAATGCAATGCACTAGGATCAACTCTTCTCTCAAGAATGAAGCTCAAATCAAGAGTGAGAGAGGAGGGAGGCTTGCTTGCTTGCTCAAAGGTGTTAGGAGTGATTCAAAATGACCAAGAGAGAGAGCAAGTGGCAGCCAAGGAGGTATATATAGGCCACACCACGAAATGTGGTGGAAAGGGTGGAAAACACACTTTCGCGGCCCGGCCGGGGCCTTTGACCGGACTCACCCGGTGAGTCCGGTCGGTGGGTCCGTCACAACCGACAAGCCAAAACCGGCGCTGGACCACGCCCTTGAGCGCCCGGTCGCGCGTCCGATCGGTGCTTTCCGGCCAGCGCAGGAAGCATCCGGTCATCAGCGCCCCGGTCGGCCTTCCGAAAGCTCCCAAACATGCTCTCGCGCCGCCGATCGACCGGACCGTCCGGTCGCCGACCGACTTCCGGCCGGTGCGCGTCCGGTCACGCCCGAGCTGCGAAAAACTCGTCGCTTTGTCGCCCGTTCCTTCGCCTTTGCTCCAAACCGACTTCCGTCACTTGTTTCTTGTTGCCGACACGCCGAAGAACACCTCGACACCATGTGTTAGCATTTTTGAAACCATTTTCGACAAGGACGGAGTTAGCACTTTAGGTTAGAATGCATGCATATGAGACTTAAACCTAAAGGCACGTGAGGATCGATATGCACGAAAGTTTTTCCCTCTTTATAGTACGGCTTATCGATCCTATAACCACCCACACCCTCTATGGTGTCTTGGGTGTGAAATCAAAAGCCCTATGGTTATACCTTTGCCTTGGGGACAATTGATCTCGAAACTCCACCGAAGTTGCATGCTTGATCATCTTTTGGATCACCTCGAACCCTCATCCATGATCACCACACACCAACAACTCCCGCACGACCAATCTCCAATCTAGTCAAACACTTAGCATCGAGAGATTAGTCCTTAGGTGTCACTAATTATCCAAAACCAAACAAGAGATCTTGAGAGGTGCCTATAGTCACCGTCAATCTTGAGGATTTCCTAGCCCGTCTTTTGAAAACGCTCATAGGGTAAGTGTGTGTTGTGCTCATGTGAGCTAGTTTAGGCTAGATAAAAACATTTTTTCTCACTTTGGCAACCTAGAGTCAATGGCGGAGGCAGAAATATTTTATAGGTGTGGCGGATTTATAAAGGTCGAACATAATATTATACAATATAGCTATCAATTATGTAAGGCCGTACTAGAATGTTAGCTAAATATTATATTACTAGTTTACTATGTGATCGCAAATATAAAATAAAAAGCAAAGTATTGGCACGTAATAAAATATCTCACGAAAAAAGACAACGTTATCGGCGATTTGCGAGGCGGGCCGCATAGCGAAAGGGGAGGCACGGAGTCGCCATTTATCACCACCGGCGTGGCGACCGGGCGTGTCGAACTTCGCGACACCGCCCACGGCCACCACGTTGAGTTCTCGGCTTCTCACATCAGCACCATCGTCCATCATCTACGATTGCAAGAACCACGACGTTGATTCAAGAGCGGAAAAAGAATAGACGCCCGCCAGACGGGCCTAGGCTAGTTTTCCTTTCCCTCCGTGCCTTCTCATATTCACGCCACGAGAGGCCCATCAAGTGGACGAGGAATACACATGTATGAGTGTATCACCGATCCTGAGATAGCTGAAGCTCTGGCGTGTAGAGAAGGCCTTGATCTGGTGTCCGATCTGAACCAGACGTCGATAAGGCTAGCATCGGACTGCGAGAATGTAATTCGAAGTCTCAAAGGATTAGGCCTTGGACCGTATGGTCAGATTGTGCAGAGTTAAAAGCTAAAGCTAGTAGTTTCATTTCGATGAATTTTGTTCATGAATCTAGGCGCGTCGAATGAAGATGCTCATGTAATTGCTAAATCCCTAGTTTCTTTTTGCACCAGGACGATATGTGCGGTTGATGGCGCCGCCTTTTGGCGTTTGTAATGCTATAAACCATAATTAATAAAGTGGTTTTGTGCAAAAAAAAAAAAATGAGTGTATCACCATTTACAAATGTGCATGTATTCCAAATATAGCATGTACATTCAATTTTTTAAACTATTTTTAGGTATGGAGGCCACCGAGGCTCGCCAGATTGCTGCCTCCATCACTGCCTAGAGTATAATGACAGGTGTGTGAGCCTATGGTAATAGTTCAATCAGTCCGTGTGTGAACAATGTGTTGAACCATATGCCTGCTAAGGGTCTTCACTATTAGAGTTTGATGGTTTCTAGATTGTAAAGGTTAATGTTTTTCACCTTAATAGCAATGCTCTAGTGTTATCTTGTGGGTTTAGTTTTTTTTCACCCTCGTCTCCAAAACATACTATCTCGTAGAAGTCGAAGATCATACGCAATCGTTGCTGGTTCCCTTCCGTTTCCATTGCGGCTGCGGAACGGATCTTGCTCACTGACGTTGCAACGGTTCATCCGAGCGGGATGGAAAAGCCCGCAAACGGCAAATCCCCGGGGCCCTCGCCCTATCCAACCAAATCCTCCACCGCCTCCCACTTTTCCACCCCCACCACCTCCGTCTTGCTCCTCACTCCGCTGTCCACACACGAGCGCACTCCCCTCTCCTCTCGCTCTCGCTCTCCATGTCCGCCGCTTCCACCGCCACGGCCACCCGCCTCATCCTCCCGCGCCCGTCAGTCCCGTTCCGCTCCCTCCTCCTTTCCCGGAGCCGGGGCCGCCTCCGCCGCGCGTTCCACGCCAGCGCCGTCGCAGCTGGCGGTGGCGCCGGAGGAGGCAGCGGGGCCGGCGAGGGCGCCGCGAAGGAGCCGCCGCGGACGCTGTTCCCCGGCGGGTTCAAGCGGCCGGAGATCCAGGTGCCAGCACTCGTCCTACGCGTCGGCGCCGACGAGGCGCTGCGGTGCGGGGATGAGGTGGCCGCCGCCGTGTCCCGGGGCGTGGGCATCGTCGTGCTCGAGGCCGGAGAGGAGGGCGGTGGGCGAGCGTACGAGGCCGCTCGCGCGCTCAGGGCCACGGTCGGGGACCGCGCGTACCTGCTGATCGCGGAGCGCGTCGACGTCGCCTCCGCTGTCGGGGCGAGTGGCGTCGTGCTCGCCGACGATGGTTGGTGACTGAAATTCTCCTTGGCTTCCAGTTTCAGTTGTATGAGCTTGTGTTTGTTAGGTAGCAGTCGCTAAGAATTCAGACATTCAGAGTACACCGTTGTAGTTGTAGAGCATACATTTTGCAACAGCCCGGTTTATGCTTCAGTTGCTGATCGTTCATGGGTGCCTATCATTCATTCAGAGTTGCTTTCAGCCTTGTTAGAAGTCCTGAATATAATGTTAATAATTTTAAATGTGACATTGGATGTGTTCTGTCATTAACTCGTAAAGTGTGCTTGGTTTTCTATGTAGTAACTGTCTACAACATTCATACGTTATTTTGATGCAGGCATTCCTGCTATTGTTGCGAGGAGTATGATGATGAAATCAAATGCTGACTCCATATATCTCCCTATTGTTGCTAGAAGGATACAATCTGCAAACTCTGCAATAAGTGCTTCAAGTTCTGAAGGGGCTGATTTTCTGATTGTAAATACTGGCACTGGTGATTTTTGCGGATGTTATGAATGATGGTGTTGGTCAACGTGTGAAGATTCCGATTTTCTTCACATTGAATCCTTTGAGTGAAGGAGCTTATTCTGACTTCACATCCAGGTTGCTCCAGTCTGGTGCATCTGGAGTTGTTACATCCTTAGCTGGTATGCAACTCTTCACTGATGATCTTATAAAAAAGGACTTCTCAAAAGTGGACTCAGCTGAGGAGGTCCCACAAGCGAGTTACTCTTCTGCTGGGATGCTGGAAGATGTTAATAATGTAATGGTCCTAACTCGCGGTCGTGAGAAGACTAAAGTTGCTGGATTTACAAAATTGGATGAAAAAGTGATGCAGTTGATAGAAATAGAGAAGCCTATTCTTAACGAAGCTATCGCTATTATCCGCAAGGCAGCACCAATGGTGATCATCTAACGTTACACATTTGGTAGTTGAAGATGCCCTGAAATGAATTCAATTGTACTTCATATCTTCATATTTAGCATATCTTTGACTTGAATGTAATTGTCAATTTGACATCACAGATGGAGGAGGTTGAGCTTCTGGTGGATGCTGCTTCGCCTGAGTGAGCCATTTTTGTTGGTTACTGTGGTAATTTTGGGTTTACATCGAGTCTTGATTTCAGCAGCGTCCATTACATAGTTCTTATTTAGATAACCTGCATGCATACTACTGAGGCAAATGACATTAGACTTGATTATTGTCATAGTTTTTAAGGCGTCACCTAGGCGTCAAGGCGCTAAAAAAAAGGGCGTCCTTGCCACCACAACCCAAAATCAGCAAAATGAGAGAGGATGGGAGGTAGAAGAGAGAAAGAACTGGAGGAGGAATGGGAAGGCCAAGCACTTGACCCTGCTCCATCCCCATTGGCTCCAGACGCTATGGCCATCGCAAGGAAGAGGTAGGGTGGAATGGTTGCGGGCGACATCAGCGCAAATGGAGAATGGAGAGGGAGGGATGGAGAGAAGAGTCGCGCAGAGAGGGGCGGCGGCGGCGGCAGAGACCTGGAGTGCTTGTCTATGGGAAGGGCTGAGGGAATAGGTCACACAATATGCCAGGAAGGATGTATGGGCTGGTTGGTGGGCTGGGCCTTTCTTTTTGACTTGTCCTTTTCTTTTCCTTTTTTAAATTGCTCTGTGCCGCTGCTTTGAAGTTTCTCACAATCATTTGGCGTCTCCTTGCCTCGCCTTACAATCGCTTAGGCGGGGTGGCTCACCATGTCTCGCCTTAGCACCTTAAAAACTATGATTATTGTGTTATATTATGTAAATCATCAAATGATGTTATAGGGCAGTCATATCAATATATCATGCATCTCCCTCAAAAGCAATCAAGAATCTTAATATCTGTTGTTTTCTCAAACAAGGAATACCAATATGCTATGAATATTGCTTTGTACATTTTTTTTTTTATTTGTACAATCTATTGAAGTTCTCTATATCTTACATTTTGTGAACTCCCCATTTAATTTTTACTAGCATTTAGTGCCTTTCCTGGTTCATTTTGCCATCTATTTCTTTGCGTATTAGCCTTTTTTTTTTATGGGTGGAAAAGTTCTCTTCTATGTGAGTTCTTCTGTATTCCACCCCTTTACTAAGCAATTATGCTTATGCATGTCCTCTTTATGTTTAAATTCTGCCACATATGTGTCCACATGCTAGATGGTGTTGTATTTGCATAAACAAACAAACATAACTGTCCTAAACTAACCACATTAGTAGAAGCATGAATCCTGTTCTATAGTAGTATAAGAAGGCACATGTTTCCATAGCCCAGGCCACCAAAGTGATTAGAAAATTCAGGCCCTTCTGCATCTCATTGGGAACATCTCTGATAGTGACTCCCGCCATCTAAAGAAGCGAGTTGCATCAACTGGAGGCACCACTAGGAATATAAATTGACTACTTGTTCTTCATTATATTATACATATTCCACACTTTGTAACTTTTATTTCGCCAAGTAATCATCTTACCACTCATTCTGAGCAAATCCTCCTGCAATTTATCTCAGGGTGAATTTAACTCAGGCAAGTCAACTTTTATAAATGCTTTACTTGGAAGGCAGTATCTTCAGGAAGGAGTTGTGCCTACGACAAATGAGATCACACTACTATCATATTCTGAGATTGAATCTGAAAGCTTTGAACGATGTGAGAGGCATCCAGATGGTCAATTCATGTGCTATTTATCTGTTCCAATTTTAAAGGAAGTAAGTATTGAATTGCTTTTGATGGTCATGCTGATATTCCTTCTTTACCTTCCAGATGTATGCATGCAGTTTATTGTTCGGAATGTTAAGTTAGACAAGATGGCCTTTCCCTTAATTTATTAAGTTAAATAAGCTAGCTAGATGGATGTAATTTCCCTTTTCACCCAGTTGAAGGTTCTTTCTGAACAAACTTAAAATTGTGATAAATTATAAGGAGCAGACTTCTTTTTTTCTCCACATGCTGTAGTTGATAATGTGTACCACCTGCCCATTTGCCGTAGCTACCTGACTACTTGGCTTTTGATCAACATCTATTACATGCAAATGAAGGTGCCAAGAATAATTGACAGTCTTGTTATGCTTCACTTTCTTTTTCCTTCTGTAGTTGCATTACTGTCCCAGGTCCAGATCAGCGATGCATTTTCCTTTGCTTCTTTACTTCATTTTTTCTTTTCATAAGATGCTCCATGTGTACTAATTCACAGATGAATCTAGTTGATACACCTGGAACAAATGTTATTCTTCAGAGGCAGCAACGACTCACTGAAGAATATGTGCCTGAGCTGATTTGATACTCTTTATCCTATCATCGGATAGACCATTAACTGAAAGTGAGGTATTTACTATTTGATATGACAAACACATTTATATTGCGATTTTATCAGCACATAAGTAAACTTGCACCTTGAGGACGTAGGTGCAAGTGTAAATGCCATTGGAATGCCTTCTACCACTGCCCAGACTGGAACATAATAGGTGCTATTCTGCACTAGTCACAGTTCCAGCTGATTCCATCCATTCCGAAGAAATCAAACATTCCATGGATCTCGGTACCAGCTGAGTCCATCCATTCGGACGAAATGAAACATTCCATGCTTACTGTTCTCACTCTTCGTGTGTGTGTGTGTGTGGGGGGGGGACGTATGTATAGTCTTTCTAGGATTTGGGTGCATCCCATTCAACAAACAAACCAGAATGGTATTCACAAGCTTGCCTGATTTTGTTGGATTGAAGTTTCAATTGGCACCCTTGAACATTTCAAAACTTCTACTTCCAGTTGATGTGAGTCTGGAGAGAAGTTCTAGCAAGATGTACTCTGTTACAGCTCTATCCAAATCTAGAAAGAAAGAAACGCTTTCTAGTTTTCTGCTTTCGCGGGCTTAAGTTTATACTCCCTCCATCCCTAAATAAATCAATTCCTAGAATCTGTGCAAGTCAAACAATCTTATGTTTGACTAACTTCATAGAAAAGAGTAAACACATCTATGACATAAATTGAGCATATTATGAAAATATATTGTATGGTATATCTAATGGTACTAATTTGATGTCATAGATCTTGATGAGTTTTTAATAGAAATTTGATAAAAGTTTAAATTTTTTGACGTAAGACAAGACAACTCTAGAAATCTATTTATTCAGGGATAGAGGAAGTACTTCACTATGTTAAGTGCCATGATCCTGTTGAAGAATGAGCTGGTGACTCATAGGCAGTGGTTTGCTTAAGGGAATATGGAATGAGCCCACCTGAGTTGTCGTGAAAGCGAGTCTTCATAGAGTGATTGTCACTGCATATGGACCCGAACCTAGGTCACTGTATCAAGGGCTCTCATTGCTATATTCCACTTTGAAACTCATTTGATCTGCTATGACAATTATAGCAGATCAAATCCATAGCCTTTTCAGTTCATGGAAATTTTCGGTGACTTATTCTTGGCTTCTTTCTATATTATATATAGGCTGCATTTTATGTTATCTTTACATGGATTCCTTCTGAATCACATATTCATGGTATCTAATCTAGAGTTCTAATTTATGTTTGGACAATGTATTTTTATTATTATCTAATAGAAGTAAACTTGGTTTCTTGTAACCCTAGGTTGGATTTCTTCAATATGTCCAACAGTGGAAGAAGAAAGTTGTATTTGTTCTAAACAAATTGGACCTTTATCGGAACAGCAATGAGGTTTGGTTGTAACGTCATTTCTGCACCATTGAAATCAAAGCAAGATTTATTTTGTTCCAAATTGCTTGTTTCTAATCCATTGCTTTGCTTCTCAATCTGGCATAGCTTCAAGAAGCTACTGCATTTGTCAAGGAAAATGCAATGAAATTGCTTAATGCAGAGGACGTAACACTGTTTCCTGTATCTTCACGCTCTGCTCTGGAAGCCAAGCTTTCGTATTCCAAAAAACAGTGACGAAAAGCATTTGAGGGAAGCTATGCTTAGTGATCCTAGATGGAGAAGCAGCAGATTTTGTGAACTTGAGGATTACTTGCTGAGTTTCTTAGATAGTTCAACGGAAAATGGAAAAGAGAGGGCCCGGCTGAAACTTGAAACACCAGTAGGCATTGCAGATCGTTTGTTAACTTCATGTCAAAGACTTGTAAAACTAGAATATGAGAAGGCAGTTGAAGACTTAACATCCATCGAGGATCTTGTTAATGGTGCAAACAATTATGCCATCAAACTTGAGTCCGATAGCAGATCTTGGCAGAACCAGATTTCATCTCTTGTAGGTGTTTCAAATACTACTAGTTCTTTTTTTATTTATTTATACAAATGTACTCCCTCTTTTACCAAAATATAAGTTGTGTTTCTCCTGCCTTCAAGCAAAATACTGATTAAATGCAACTTATGATACTGCCTATTTTTCTTGCTTGTAATATCTCTAATCCCAAATACAAGTCTGCTTTTAGCGCACCAAATATATTAAGTCCATAACAACTCTAATGGATCTTTGGGAGTACTTTATACTTTTGTTGCTTGGACACCTCTTTTTTTATTGTATGATTAATATATACTAACCAGTAGGGGCTGCCCCTCCTTTTTCCTCCAAAAAGACATGTATAATGAGGATATTTTTTTGTCATTTTTGACATGCCTTTCCCATTGACTTTTGACCTTTTAAGTGTGCATGTTGTTGGATACACATACACACTCTTCAACTTCTCATAAATGCATCTATTGCCGACCTAGTATTGGTATTTGGTGAAAGTCCTTTTGAGTGCACTATGCTTAATACTCCTAGATTGAGAGACTAGTAACATACTTACATCTTACTTCTTCCAGATTGAGAGAGCAAAAGGTCGAGCAGTTAAACTCATGGAGTCTACACTTCAGCTGTCAAATATTGACCTTATTTTTACATACACGGTCAAAGGAAAAACAGGCAGTTCCACGAGAGCCACATCATTTGTTCAGAATGATATTCTGAGTCCAACCCTTGATGATGCTGTGGTATGTTTGCCATTGAACTTTCTTAGTTTTTTCATATATTATTATGATCCACATATGCTCTATTTGGACAAACAATTCTATATCAAAACTTTTGGGAATTGATCCCATAGTTAATTGTATCAACTCTAATTGATCCCTTGACTTCAACAAATGTTCCTATATCAAAACTTTTGGTGCTGACTTGATTGATTAATTTTGCAATTCGCTGGTTACCTCCTGCAATATCATATACTTTACAAGGATCATCATCCAGGCAGTCTGCACACCCACCTTCGTCTTTTTAGATATTCCTTTAATAGAACTGGGATTTTCAGGTGTATGTAGTATGCAATCTCGAACACGGTATGTAGTCAGCAACCACATGGCCACCTTATAACAGATTTAAACCGTTTAAGCAATTCACTTAATTCAGTTTACCCATTTTGCAGCATGGTTAATATTTTTTATAGCTCTCAGAATGAATACTTTTCTTTTTTGATATATTATATATTATTCTTTTCTTTTGCACGTTTTGTTCTAAAGTAAATTTCATGGAACTATACATGATTTATATCATCAGAAAAACTATACTTTTCTGAACTCTTTTCGCAAAGTATTGCTTATATATCACAGAACTGCACTTTAAAAAAAAATAGTTGGGTATCAACTGACATCCTGGAACCCACACGGCCACACATGAGACATACACAGGTGGAGCTCATTAATCATCCAAGCAGGTACTGTCTTACATATGGGACTGAGATGTCAATTGATGTCCAAACTAATGGAATTAGCGAATAGGTGTAGTTTAGTGATAGTAAGTACAAAAACAGTTCTTTGCAGTTGATTGAAGTATGAGTAATTTTGTGATAATAGAGATCACATACTATAGTTATCTGAAATTTGCTCGCTACTCTAGCTATTTGCTTTACCATGCTTATCTATCCATTTTATCAACAAAAGTCCTTTCTTTTGTTAGAATTTACTAGGTGACTACTCGACATGGTTGAGTTCTAGCAATACTCGTGAAGCAAAAAAGTTTATTTGGAGTATTTCTGTGAAAGATGGGATGCACTGGTTGCTCGGAAGAAAGAGTTTTGTTAGATCCAAATGGGATTGTTAATGAAGGTGGGAAACTCACCGCAAGGGCACTGGATGGCTTCAATGCCAGCGCTGCTGCCAAGGTTTTTGAAGAGGAAATCCGTGAAGTGGTATGCCTATTAATGGCCTTGATTTCCTTATATCAATTGATATGTTTCAAATCTATGCTTTGGCACCTCTAAAAAAGTATTGGGGCTCTAATTACAAGTAGCACAACACATCTCTTAGCCTTTAGGGAAAATGTGGAAATTTCATTATAGGTACTAAATGGTAAATGCCTTTGCCTTGATAATATACCAAGAAAGGCCCTTGTGAAATCTGTAATTTTCCATAGCCCTTGTGAGTCTGTTACATGAATGTTTAAGTGGTCAAGCTTCCTGCCGATACTTTTCTAGATGATGAACATTTGATCGTATGTGGTCATGTGGAACATTTGAATGCACACCTTACAAATGCATTCTCTGTGGATTGGAGTGGACTGGAAGGGACATTTGAATGCATTCTATGAGGGGAAATTAGTTCATTTCCCTCTTCAATCCACACGTACTGGAAGGGACTGGAAATGGTAAACAGAAATAATTTAGGTCATTTTCCTCTTCAATGTAAGAATAGCCAAAGCATTCAAGGCTCTACAATATTTTATGTTTAACAGAATACAATAATTTAAGTTTTGTACTATATCTGAGTGCAAAGTGCATGCCTAGACTTGTAAGCACGGCTGCTTTGTTTATCCTTATGTTTTGCGTTTTGTTATTTATTTCTAAGATTAGCTATTGCATGTGAAGGCTTTTGGAACATTTGGAGGGCTAGGTATTGCCGGACTGTCAGCTTCTCTTTTGACATCTGTTTTGTCAACTACTCTTGAAGATCTTCTTGCTCTTGCTCTTTCCTCAGCTGGCGGGTAATTCAGTAATTGATAACTGTGCATCATTCTTTAGTGAACTTTTAACAATGAAATGGGACGGTTGATGTCTAACCACTTTGATTTGTCCTTCAGGTTTTTGTTTTATCAAGCTTCCTGGTCGACGGAAGCTTGCAATAGAGAAAGTTAACAAGGCTGCTGATGAACTCTCTCGAAAAGTTGATGAAGCTATCCAAAAGGATATCTCTCAGAGTGCTAATAGCCTAATCCGCTTTGTTGAGGTTATCAGCAAACCTTACCAAGAAGCATGTCAGCGAAAAATAGATTGGTTACAGGGCATTCAGGGTGAGCTATCTGCTGCTGAGCGTAAGCTCCAAACTTTGAAAGTTGAAATCCAAAATCTTCATGGCTCGTGAGGTCTCATTACACCTTGTTTATTTGCAACTAATTCTTTGGATGGATATACTAATCATTTTTTGTTCGTTTATCTGCATCAATGATGTAGACGTAGTGCCTTTGCTGTACATGATAGTCTGTAAGTGTAATGTGCGTTGTAAATTCAGAACAAGTGATAAACTGGATCAATCTTGAACTGGATATCAAGCCCTGAGTTAGAAGGATGTTTTAAAAACTTGCCTATTTGATAAGTTTTTACAGTTTACACCATTATGTGTTGAAACATATGAACCTTATCTTTTTGGAATCAAGTGGAATCAAGTAAAAAAGAAAAGTTGCTTTCAAATTTAGATCTGTCACGCGTAATACACCCTACAGTCATGGTGTGCCAGGTCTTGTGTTATATTCATTTGCTTTGGGAGACAGTGACTAGTGAGATTGCCAGATCTGTCGTCGACTATACATTTGGATATAGATGTATTTGCCTTGAGAGTGCCAGATGGCCTCACTCTTCTATTTATATAGTTACATGGTGATCATACAAGGTATGCAACAAATCATACAATCAATCAGCCATAATCCTGGCAATTGCTAGTTATACACGAAGTTTTGTGCTTCGCCTCTCGCTCTGCTGCTGCTCGGTACACACTACGCACACCAAGGCCTCCAATGAGAGGAGAGTTTTGCAAGAATTTGACTAGCTGCTTGGTGAGCACAAAGTGAACTAATCCTTGGCCTTTCTGTTAGTGCGTTGCTGCAGAGTACATGTAGGTAGCATAGTCAAATCCATGCAAATTGTCGCACGACTCTCCTCCCATTGGAAGCCTTATTACAAAAATTTATAATACTGCAGTGTCTTTTGACGCTATGTTTATTCTCAGGTACATGTATGTTCAGATAGATACCCTTGGGCATTATATGGTGGATGAGATATGGACTTATTCTCTAGCACAATGTAATTAACAAGCAGTTGATTTTCGAGGTACCAAATTAATCTTGTACTATGGTGACGGACGGATAATTGAAATTTGCGCCATATATTCTCTTGAAAATTTTCTAGGTCCTTCAAATGACACTATAAAATTGATGCTCATGTATAATGCCACTGCTTTTTTGAAATACACGACTGAATAGAATAATGAACGCAACCTATTTGCAAAAAGCAATGGCGCATGAAAGGACTTTGATTTTGCACTGGCATTTCTGGATTGGAATCTTTGTTTGAGTGAAGAATCATTCTACTTTTAATGAAAGCAATATCGGACGTCACCAAATAGCTAGGAGCTATAGTAGACACAACACAGTGCAAGTATAAAGGTTACACGGATCTAGAGTCTACTAGTGTATTTAATAAAAAAAAAAATTCCCATGATCTCTAGTAGCAAAGTCAAATCCACACAAATTGTCGCAAGTTCTCTCATTGGAGGCCTGATTACAGTGGGGGGGGGGGTGCTTTTGGCTAGAATTATTAGCTTTATCTAGAATTTTCTATCACGGTATCACCTAATTAACAAGCAGTTGTTTTTCAAGGTATAGACTAGTACGTATGGTGATGGATGGACTTGAGTTTTGTTCTGTGTGCACTGAAGTTGATATCTGCATATTCGCCAATGCTGTCTTCTAAAATATGGTGGATCAATAAATAAAAGAATAGGACCATTTGCACAAACCTGTGAGGACGTCTGTTTTGCAGTGACATTTTGGGATCTGAGAGACTTGTCTACTGAGAAAAGTATATTGAATTTTTTAACAGGAAAAACTTTATTAAATAAAGTTCCGATCTTTGAAACAAGTCACATAACATCTGGTGCCACCAAAATCAGTGGGTCGCCCATGAACCTAGGGAAACATTTGCCAGACTGAACTTATTCCCCTATCTAGGATCGGAAAACGGCTTTCCCTAAAGCTCATATATACACGCATTCCAGTTAGCAATGTACCAGCGGTGAACAAAGATTTATATATTTTCTAGCACGATCTCATTAACAAGCATTTGATTTATCATCAAGGGTACTAAAACTAGTACCTAGTTGGGTGCCTAGTTGCCTACTTCTATTCTGCTGTCTGTCCTTGTTTACTGATATGTTGCAAAAGTTTGTCTCGGGTCCATTTTGCCTTCGCATCAGCAGAGCATAAACTTTCTCCATTTTTAGGGTACAAACCATGAGCTGACGAGCAGCTGTAAGTGCACCGTCGGATCCTTGCCTTTTGTGGCGCTGGATTCAGCTCAAAGCTCGTCGGACACATGAGCAGCACAGGCGCCAAAGGTTACGGTCATTGTTTTGAGTGACAAGTGATTAGTCCTCGCACAAAAAAAGCTAAAAGGTTGACATCATTCACGCGTATAGAAGTGTTAATGTTAAACTTGTTGGGGGTTTGGTTTAAATATAGGAGGCTAAATATGATAGTGCTGTCCTTGCAAACAGCCACTGACATGTGGGTTCATAAGGATGGGGGGAGTGGGGGTGCACTTGTCAGCTATTGTTGGTCTCTTCTATCATTTTTTGCGGGGGCTGCAGTTGCAGTTTGTTCAAGATCAAGAAGGTAGTACTGTAGTAGAGGATGCTCGCTGCCTAGCCTTTCACTTTGTTTTTGGGGAGACAAAAAGCGGCTTTCCTAGCTAAAATACTCTTCGCAGTCCCTCTCAAAAGAATTGAAACCGTCCTCTCAGTTTGTGAAGAGGTTACTACATGCCGTCGTGGCCTGCTCGTGCAGCCGTTCATTTTTCAGTAGTGTTGTCGGCTTGTCTCTATACTTTGTTTGATCTCTGGATCAGTGAAGTTTTTTTGCTTTTCCACATGCATGAATATCTAGTTAAGTTGTTCTTCAATCATACGGTAAGGAAAGGATTCTATTTGCTCACAATGTGATTGGTTGTCTGAATTATTATCAAGACTTATGCAATGCAGTTTATCTATATATATTTGGTTGTATGTAGAGACTAGAGAGTCTTATACAGACTTGCACAATGTTCAAAACAAGTCTAATAAAACCAAAAGTTACCTTCTTCAAAAATACAATTTCCAGTATAGTGATTTCATATCGAGATTCCTGTATGACCTACAATTTGGAATGGAAAGTACATCACAGAAAATATTTTTACCATGGAGTAATATGGCATTGTCCACAAAAGTATAAAACAGATGTGAGGGACACACATTTCACCGATGATTTTAATCTTATCCACTACCAAAAGAACAGAATCAACCGATATTGACGGGCTGCGAAATTCTGCTTTTCCAAAAGAGATCACCGAGCACCAACCGGTGCATGGAGATTTCTCGTGTCGCCATCAACAAAAACCGGGAATAACACACTTTCCCGTACATTTAAATTGATCAATATATATATCCTTTTTTTTCTCGAGAATTCGTTTAATAAAGTGTGTTTTAATTATTAGTAGTTGGTATAAATTCTGAACCATCCATTATCAAGTGTGACTTGCTGTTGGAGAAAGGCAAAGAGCCACATGTGGTTTCAAATCCAGTTGCTAACGTTGTTTCATTCAAAAGCTTTCAAATGTTGTTCGGGGAGATTGATTCTTTATTACGTTGATGAAGTACGTATGAGATAGAACAATGTGTAAGCAAACAAGCAAAAAAATGAGTTTAACAAAACAACCCAGCATGGAGTGCATGAGCAAAGCTTACGGCAGTCTTAATGATTCTTGAATGACTTACACTTTGCACAGCATCCCCAAATCTTGGACGTCTGATTGTACGTGTGAACAGAGTGCCCTCAAAAAGCATCCGATTGGAACAGGACCCAGCTTTCTTCAACGCGAATGGCCAAATAAATAATCCAGGTGATGTCACGCCATTCTTCCAATTTTGTTAACTGAGTTGGGTTGGGGGTGACATGGATGACGCATGACAGACTTCTCCATCGGCGCCGGAGTCGCCTGTGGCCTCAGCTGATCCATGAGCTGCCAGACCGGGGACGCCATACCACTCACCGCCTTTTCTTTTCTCGAACACGCAAAAAGATTTGCGCGTATTTTGTATTAAGACAAATAAAAAGTTAACGGTTACAACAACGCACCCTAAACGACGCACTAGGGGTTACAATTATACAAAGAGCTACGCCCTTCCCAGCGTAAGAAATCAAACGCGATTACTCGATAGATGAACAACCTAGTCGTTTAGGACGAGCGGTTACCACTCACTACTTCATGCACATCAACGGCTTGGATCCAGGGTTTCTGGTTCCCGCCACCACTACATGTCATGTCGCAAGATACAAAAGAGGGTGGCGTAACGCCCTGTTTTTGTGGGAACACTCGAAATTTCCTGTCGGTAAAAATCCGACATGAAAATACCAAATACCGATAGAAAAAATATAAAAACAACTTTTCCAACAGTAATAGCTCGACAATAATAACTCGCTAGGAGCAACCGAAGCCGTAGTGATCAATGTGTGTGATGAAGTCGTAGCACCACTAAGCAAAAGATCCCATATGATCCTTCCTCAATTGTCTCAACCGCTTTAGGGGTTGATACTTCCAGTGTCTTGCGAGGGACCTCCTAACTGTCCCAACTGTTGAGGACATATTAGGACCCTCTCCAGTGTATCACGGCTGATCTACACGGCAAGTTCCCCAACTGCTTCTCCCAAGCTTGTCAAGCGCTGCAATAAGGTGAACAAATTGTATGATGAGATACATCTCTAGTAGGGTTTAAGATTATATGTATAAGAGATATGGATATAGATACAGATAGATGTAAGGACATGTCAAAAATATTTGTTAAGCACGAGTAATACTTAGATGGTATAAATGGGGTGGCCAGTGACTACCCTAATTCCTGGATAGGTTTTTAGGGGCTTGTTGTTATATCTCAGGGGCCTGAAATATGGCTTATTTTCAGGTGACGGTTACTGGCCTCGAAGATGCGATACAAAAATTAAGTAGATCAAAATAAAGCATCGCATGAACCAAAAAAAATATACAAGAGCCTGCTGGAACATGGAAAATCAAGAAGATCAACAGACAAAGCATCGCATGAACAAAAAGAAAAGCTGATATCTAAGAAAAGATCAGTTTTTATGCTTGTATACGCAAGCACGGGATGTAAACTTTGTAGGCAGGAGCCGGTAGGCATCCTAGCACTTTTAGCTCCGCCAATGGATGGTCAATACTTTGTTACAAATTTGAAAAGCCAGGAGTCACTAATTAAGAAGGTAAATCTACACTCACTTGTGCTCCTCTATCCCTTTTTAACTGTTGTTTATGCTCCGGTAAATAATAACTCTAACTAATTTTATATACAAAATATTAATATTTATGGCAACTAATTTTATTAGAAAGATCATTGAATATATATTAGTATTATAATAAATTTATTTGAAATGCAAATGTTGTATATATATTTTTTATAAATCTTGTAAAATTAAAAATCGACAAATATTTAAAGACAGAGGGAGTATCATAAAAAGGAAAGCATCAGCGCAAGTCCAATTACATGGGCGGTCTACCTTTACAGCCTACATGCCACAGCAGGGGAAGTGAGGCCCTTTGTTATTTTTGTTGCCTCAGATGGAATCAGAGTCAGAGCACCATTATTATGGCGATAAAAAAAAACATTTTTGGTACTAAATAACAATTCGAATAAAAATTTACCATACTATTCCCTGCCTTTCTGGCCCTATATAAGCGAGGAGAGCGCGGGCTCCTCTCTTCCCCAGAAAACACAACTCGAGATCACAGCCATCCTACGACGCCGCCAGTGTGGATTGATCCCAGTGATCCATCATCCTTTCCTGTGGCCGGAGCGTCTCTCTCCCGTCGCCATCACCGCCGCACCCTCTGCCCTCCGATCGTCTCCCTCTCCGAACCTTTATATACACCAGCTCTGCCCTGTGACCTCCACACCACCGTCGGGGCGTTCTGTGTGTGCGTGGCTGTGTGTTTGTTTGCATCGATCATCCACCATGCCTTCGCTGCTCGACTCGCCACAGATCCCGGCTGCCGGCGCCGGCGCCTGGGACTCGCTGTACGCTATCCAAGAACCCCTTAAACCTCGTCACTTGACGGCCGTCGTCCCCAGCCCCGCCGCTGCAGTTGCCAAGAAGCCGGCGACGTACTACGGCGGCAGGAAGAAGAACCTGGAGACGTGCACCGAGGCGCTCGGGTGCGAGACTGGCGCCGTCGACACCGCGCTCCCCGGCGTATAACGGCGCCGACGACAAGGGCGCCGACGGTGAAGTGGAGGAGGAGGCTGAATGCGCGGAGAGGAAGCGGCGCGCCCGGGAGGAGGCCGAGATGGAGGGATGGCATCACGCCATCAGTCGTCGCGCCGGCCTCTGCCCCCGCCGCTGAGGACGCTCGCGCGCGGCGCCAGCCGCGTGCGGATGGTTCACGAGCGGCGCGACGGGCGGCTGGCCGTGTATGCCGTGCGCACGCATGGTGTGGGAGGCCGAGCGCAGCGGCGGCCGCCTTCGCATGCGCCTCATCTCCTCCCTTCCCAGCGGCGGCTCCACCACCGCCGCCTGTGGCCGACAAGAACCGCCAGAGGCAGAGGCGAAGGAGGAGGTTGTGGTGGAGGAAGGGGAGTGCGGCGTCGCCAAGTACGTGCGCGGCGGCCGGTGCGTGGAGGCGCCGGAAGGTGCGGCGGCCGCGGCGAGACTCGGCAAGCAGTGGGAGCCTGAGCAGATGCAGACTGCCGCGTTCTGGGTCGCCACCTCCTCCTGAACTGATCCAAGGGATTAATTAGTGGCGCCTACTGCTGATTAAATTTCTTAGCGATTACTATTTACTAAAAAGGTTTGCCGATCCATCTCTCTTTAGGAGATGGTGGTGATCGATCAGGTCATGCAATGAGTCCCTTTTTGTTTTTGATTTTGATTTGTAGCCTGTGCCATCGATTTGTGGGTTATTGCCACCTTGGTTGATCAAAGAACTGTGACGGATTGGTGGTGATTGAGATGGCACACGGTGTATGTAACATGTTGTGCCTAGAAGTAATGTGATTTTGCCTGGGCTTGCTTATCTGTGACTTCTCCATGTTGACAATGTGATCATCAACCATTAGATTGGTCGATCTTCAGTGTTCACTACTTGTATCGATCGTTCTCCTTTTGTCCATGGATAGAAACAAAGATTTTATCACTTGTTCGAGCTTCCAATGCTCTGTTGTACCACTGGCTGCAGCAAACAAACCGTCAAGCCCTGCCGATCTAAGGTTAGTCAGTCTCAATGCATGAGGGATTTCAGGGTTGTGGGTTGTTTGGTTGCTAGCCTCAATGTATGAGGGATTTCGGGGGTTGTTTGGTTGCTAGCCACTATCACCCATGCAAGTCATGGCGCCGCCACTGAAGTGTGGAGGAGAAAAAGGCGGCCCACAACTGTGGCTAAAATTAGCATACAAATGAACGAGAAAGGAGCCGCAATCCAAACACAAGCCAAGGTAGGGTGGCAGCCACAAGTTAGGTGTGGAACCTTGGCGGAAACACCTTCATGTCCGATATACAACACACCATATTTTGGAAAAAGGACGATATACAACACACCATATTTTTGGAAAAACGCCACAACTGTGGCTAAAATTAGCATGCAAATGAACGAGTAAAGGAGCTGCAATCCAAACACAAGCCAATATACGGTGGTAGCCACAAGTTAGGTGTGGAACCTTGGCGGAAACACCCCTTCATCTCCCAATATCCAACACACCATATTTTGAAAACAGCGTAAAAAAGTTTCATCCCCATAAGGGTGTCCGTAATAGTAATAGCTACATTAACGTAGTGAGGTTGACGTGGAGGTAAAAGACAACAAAAAATACTATTTTATATTGGTGGGCCCACATGCTCCTCTCACATGTTCTTGGGCTATGTGAAATAGTTTGTATTTGCATGTAACTAGTGACTATTCTCTCTCCTACTTTTTCCATGCCACGCCACATCTAGATAGCGAAATAGCTAACCATTGGGGACGGCCTAAAACTCTCTACTCCCATGAAACTCTAATCAACTCTCTTCATCCATACAGTGTCAAGTTAGCATATTTAATGTGCATGAAACTCTATGAAACCTCGGAGACTAGCGGCTCGATTGTTAATTAAGGCTAGCAGCAACCAAAATTTATTAGCCATGCAAGAAAACTTACCAAGAGAATGAATTAATTAGGGCATTTCATAAAAGAAAAAGAGAGAAATTAAGGACACATGTAACGAAAGAGAGGTATTCAATTCATGGGAACAAAAACTTATTAAGCTGGAAAAGACTAGTAAAAAAAAACCGTGCATTGGGAACTTTTGGTGCCGTGCACAGCGCTAAATAAAGATTGGGACTTGCTAAAAATTTTATGCACCTAAATTTTAACTTTCTTTTACGTGATTGTTATTGCATATATTTTATATTAAAATTGTAGGTTTTAGTTTGTTGCAATTTATGTGGACATAATCTTTATTATTTAGTTCCAAAAACTACAAGTCCGATAATTAATAATTTGCAATTGTTTCTATAGTCAGACATGGATAAAAATTTGATATGTTATAATACAAAGACAAATGGCAAAACACAAAATTAACAAATTACTTGTACTAGTTGAAACTATTCTTTTGAATAGGAAATTCTGAATGTTGTCTGAAATAACCTTTAAATATTTTGTGAGTTAGCTAGCTTAGTATCCTTGTTATCATGCTCAAATTAGGAAATTCTTTTGAATAGATTACTTTCGTTTGTTTTATTCCATGGAGTTTGCAAAGAGTAGTCCTTCAGGTTCTATTCCAAACAAAAGCAGAACCCATCCAGCGCTACAATTTGCAGCCATAACATTTTCAACTGCTGCAATTAATCTGTTCTGTTGGACAAGATAGATGCAGTATAGTGACGCTGCAGTACCAAATGAGAATCTTTGATTGTGGCCACGAATGTGATCTGGCTGTTGCCATATATGGGGCATGGTATATGTGTGGACAAAAGACGAGGATCAAGAGCCTGGCCTAACTAACGTGACCCACGAAAAAACACGGTCCAACGCTATTATGAGGTGGCCCAACTAGCTGATGTGTATCCTAGGCATGTCGATAAACATGGACAGCTAGCGGCCAAAGCACAGGAACAAAAAAAAGGCACACCGGAGATGCGCCTACTGGTTCTCGCTGTTTTAACGAGCGAGTTAACCTGTCGTATGAGTTGTTTTAAATTTATTAATGTCTGCATATGTTGAAAAATATGCAAGTTTTCTACTGCATACTGAACCTACTAAGAACTGTCCAAATATATGACATATAACACACGACTCTATTGTCAACCAAAGTTTCGAACTAGCATCCAAACATTAAAATGGATCATTGCAGCGCCACCAAATCACTAAGGCCTCGTTCATTTCCATCAGATTGGCCTATGCCGAGTGGATTGTTGTGGTCTGCTTTCGATCCAGACATGAGCTCAATCTTTGAATTCCGTTGAAGCTAAACCAATCTTTGAATCATCTAACCCGCAGTCTCAAGAACAAGAACCCTTGAGTGCTAGAGGGGAGGGAAGAATGCAACGCTTTACCGGAGAGAAGGCGGTGGAGAGCATGGACGTCGGATGGGAATTGTCGTTGCCCTCCCGGTGGTGGTCGGTAATGGCGCCGCCGCCTCACCCCTACGTGGTCGCGGTCATGGTTGCCTCGTGGGCGACTTTATTCCAAGGATAAAACACCATGCTCTGTTTCGAGCCGTGCAGTGGGGGGGCGAATCCAAGCCAGACCAGTTTTGATTCCAGGCCAGGCTAAAACGAACACACATTTGATCTCACGTTTGGATCGAAAACAGGCTGCAACAATCCATCCGAAACAGGCCAATCCGATAGAAACAAACGAGGCCTAATTTTAAAGCCAGTTTGGAATGTACGAAAATTTTCATGTAAAAAATTATTGTGCTATTCCGGTTATAGTTAGCGGCAGCTCAATTTTATGGCTAATCTTTAAGCTAATCCAACCAATAAGGCTACTTGTTCCATTTTTTTTTTTTTTTTTCTTTCAATCGGATCAGTCTGGTTCTAAATTGTATGGTCCAGACTCCAGACACACCGTGCATTTCCAGCAAAAGCAACAGGTCGGACACGAAAATGTTTATGCGCTTGCTGACTAGCCTTTGTGGATATTGGTTGGCTCTTCTTTCATGCTTAGAGCACCTCGCTGAGAAAAAGAATGAGATTCTACTGGTGTGGTACCGAGCACTATGATTTTGTGCTTAGAATACGTACCATGATGGAACAAAACTTACAAACCTGATGAAGTTGCGCAGGAGCTAGCCACGAGAGAGGCACCGTCACAGTGCGGCGAGCACAACGGGAACACATGCGGTTCCCGCGTCACGTCGTTGGAATTCTTCCCAATCCCAACCCAAGGCTTTTTACTTTTTTGCGATCGGGTTGGTTCTTCGCTGTCTCCCGTGCGACAACCACTCCCTCTCCCGCCCCGCCGCCGCGGGTTTTCTGCCAGTGTGTGGCGGCTATTCAAGGTGTAGGGGCGCGAGCGCCTACCCCGTCCACTCCGCTAGGGTGCAAACGGTGATAATTAGGTGCACTTCTAAATCTCTTTAGTTTAAGCATTTTTACTATTCTTCTAAAATTTTAAATAAGTAATTGTTGACACCCAAAAATGTCTATACCAGATTTTGGTAACCTAGGCGTGACAAGGGGTCATAGACAAGATTGGAGTGCAACAACGAGGCTAAACAATCAAGAGATTCGCAAAGGAAGAGTAACAATCAAGAGATTGGAGCCCAACACCTTTGGTTCGGATAATGCCGGGCACCCTGAACCAATCCAAGCCCAGCGTGGAAAATGCCTTGGATTGGGCCATACAAGGAAAGATTGTTACGGGCAAGTCCGATGCAAATCTTGCTTCATTACGGCCACGTTGCCAAATCGTGCTAACGCAAATCTCCGAAACGGCGTTATCGGATTGTTTCCCGTCGGGAAGGCGAAGAGTCGAGGCGTGGCTATAAATGGAACAGCACCAACCACGGCGACTCTTCTTGGCGACTCCGTCTCTTCCCCACCGCCCCTCCACCGCAAGAAGAAGCTACTATTCAAAAACCCTCGACTTGCACCTCGTCGCCGCCAATGGCGAACCGGGAGGTCGATCCGCGCCACTTCGTCCCCAAGGGCTTCACCTTGGGGGAGAGAGCACCAGGACCGCCTCGCCGTCATGAGGTCTTCGTCATCGGGTGCTACTCCAGGCTCCATGAAGACCTCGCCATCGTCAAGACCACCCCAAGTGTCCACAACGGGGACTTCCCCCCCGGCCGGAAGCTCTCAGCGCATTCTTCCTCGGGCACAACGTCCACATTCTTGAGGTATTGACGTGTCCTCTAGGCGATGCTTATGTCGATTCGCCGCCCATAGTTAGGGGAACCATTCACAGGACCGATCTTTCCACTAGGACCGTACAATATGTATCCGATCAAGCATGATAAAATTTGAGAATGCTCGTTCCTTTTGAGTTAGATCGTGAAGCTTGGGTGATGCTAGTTGGTTTTAACGAAGATCTGAAAACTGATACTATCGTTGCTAAAGTTGTTTCTGGTTTCAGTAATATGATTGATTGGTTTGGTATTGGAGACCCTGCTAAAGTTGTGGTTCAGGTCTACCTCAACGATGAGGCCAAGATCCCAGATTCAGTCAAGATAAATGCAGAATCCCCCCCCAAGGTCAATCATGGACGTCTCCTTGCTATGTTCTCAAGAAGATAGTATCCTCCCTCCTCGGGATGAAGAAGCTTTTGTCACCATGGGTCCTCTTCATCCAGTTCCACCATCTCCACCCCGTTGGATCAATCTAGATCAACCCATGAATCCAGCAAATGCAGGCCCCAATGCTCAGATTAGTCAATGCTCAGGTATGCATGGTACTTTGGGGTGGGCTCTAATCGTTGGGCAATGCAGGTTGCACCCCTGGAGGAGACTGGCTTTGATCTGAATATGGTGTCCGTTGAAACATTCTTCGCTGCTATTGATGGTGTCTTGAATGCTTCGTTACCTCCGAAAACATTGCTGGTTTTGCCACATCGACACCGATGTTGCTTGGTTATGAAGATGAGAATAGGAATCTTTGTGATAGTTGCCTCTCGCTTTCAATCTCGGTCACTCTGCGCAGGAAATGGCGGCTTCAACCCGGTTACGAAGCCAAGTTATCTTGCCATGGCAACTAGCTCCCATTCAAGGATGAAGTCGGCGTGGTTTTGGTCCCTCCCCGCCCAAGGACTCCATGGTCACGATGATTCCATCTTTGCTTAAGGATAAGGTACCTCCATCTAAATCTCCCCGTTTCCCATCCCTTCCTAAGTAATTTAAGTTGTTTCCTCTCGAAACCGATTTTGTTATCCCTAGCTATTTCCATGATAAAAGACTCCTAATCAGACTCTGTTGGATGTTTAATCCACAGTTTGGTGACCAGGCTTTGGATAACCTGAGCTTAACCTATCTAGAAAATGAAGAGGAAAAGATGGATGAAGACATGGAGGAAGACAGTGATCAGGACAAGCGACTTGACACAAAAATGGACATCGGTGGATGTGAGAAGATCTAATCGAGAACTGAGCTTGAGATCTGGTCAATACTCGACATCTTCAAGACCCCCACCAAGAAGAAAGCGGTCAAAGTCAAGGAGCAGCTAGAGGATGAATTGCGCAGCGTAGCGGGAGGTCGTGCGAGAAGAGCAAGGGCTTCAAGAGCAGCAGCTCAAAGAAGCTCTTTGAGGAAAGCCCAAGCAGTCAGAACACAGGAAAGAAGAAGAAGAAATCCTCTGCAAAAAAAGACCAAGACCCCAGGCAAGCTGACTAAAAGTCTGGAGCTGCAGAAGCAGAAGAGATCATGCCCCTTGCCATGATCCCACCGCCTGGAACCTCAACTACACCCTACCTGACCAAGGAAGTCATGGAGAGCATTGGAGAAGGCTTCCTCCAGATGCAGCCTGCGGCTGTCTCTGCTGCTCTTCTTGCTGCCGACGATCTCGATGATTAGTTACCCTTTTATGTCTAAGGTTGCACTGGTCCTGTTGACAGTGCTTTTGTCTCATGTTAAACTCTTAAGTCATCGTTTCCAGAGCATGTTCTGGCTAAATAATCTATCTTGCTGTAATGGGTGCTATGCCACCAGTTGGAACAACCATGGATGTTTAAGTTCTCGGTACGTCTTAATATATATTTGTCTTTCTAGTTACTTCCTGATCTTCTTTCAGTTTTTGTTGGATATAAGGCCTATTTACATTGGTAGTTATCGAACAACTTAATCGTTGACAGTTTTCGAGGCAACTTGTGAGATCTCTTTTATCCCGTAAAAATAATAATCGTGGAGTCCACTATCACCCATCTGATGTGATTATCCTTTAGTTTTTGTTTTCTGCCTAGTAAGCGGCTTACTATGGAGTATCTAAAGCCAACCCTATATAGTTTTTATGGATAGCAACAATAATAGAAGAAATATCAAGATTCTTTTTTGGAATATAAGAGGTATTAATTCCCAAGAAAAGTGGGATGCCATACGGGACAAAATTTAGGAAAGTGCTTGTCATATTCTTTGCTTGCAGGAAACAAAAAGAGAGAATTTTGATTCTTTCTATTTAAAAAGTTCTGCCGATTTGGTCAAAAAAAAAAAAAAGTTCTGCCCGAGATCTTTAGACAAATTCACCTTCTTCCCTTCAGTGGGAGCCTCAGGTGGGCTTCTAACAGTTTGGAACAGCAGCCTACTAGAAGGTGACATAATTCAGGCTAACTCCTATGCCATATCTATAAACTTCACATCCAGATTGGATAACAGCTCTTTTTGTGTGACCAATATTTATGGTCCTTCACAATCACCTTTGAAGCTCGCCTTCATCACTTGGTTGATGAATTTCGATACATCCAACTTTGATGACTGGATTCTAGGTGATTTCAATCTGATAAGAAGCCCAGAAAATAGAAACAAAGCAGGAGGGGACATTCAAGAAATGAACATGTTCAATGATCTAATTTCAGATTTAGACCTTTCAAAAATCCCTTTTAGTGGAAGGTCTTTCACTTGGAGTAATATGCAACAAGACCCTCTTCTTGTTAAACTTGACTGGGTTTTCACTTCTCCAAATTTGGATTACCTCTTTCCCTACAACAATGCATGCGACCTATGGAGAAACCAATTTCGGATCACATACCCTATGTTGTACACATTGGCACCTCCATCCCTAAATCAAACATTTTCAGGTTTGAGAACTTCTGGTTGGATCATCCAGGCTTCATGGACACTGTGGATCTGTGCTGGAACAATTCCCCTTATTTTGCAAATCCTGCAAAGCACCTGTCAACAAAATTAAAGCATGTCAGAGCAGGACTGAGAAAATGGAGCAAAAAACTATCCAATCTTAGCAAACTCATCCATAAGCGCAAGTGGGTTATCTTACTTTTGGATGGTTTAGAGGAAAGAGACCCCTATCAAGAGGTGAATCGACTTTCGTAATTCTAGTCAAGCAAAAGACATCGGCCACCCTCCTAGAATCAAAAGAAATTACCGGAGACAGAGAAACACCGCCGATGGGTAAAGTTTGGTGATGAAAACACACATTTCTTCCACCGATGGCCACAATAGCACACAAGAGAAACTTTATTATTTCTCTCCAAGATAGCAATGGTATGCAAATTGCAAATCATGAACAGAAAGCTAACTTATTATGGAGTGCCTTCAAAGATAGGATGGGAGTGTGTAATTTCAATGGCATAAGTTGTGATCTATCAAACCTACTAAATGTTACAGATCTTTCCAACCCTGGATTTAGATTTCAAAGTGATGAGGAGATAGAAGCGTTATCAAGGATCCGCCAAATAATCATGCCCCCGGCCCCGATGGTTTCAATGGAACCTTTATTAAAAAGTGATGGAATCTTATTAAACCAAATTTCTCAGAAGACTCTTTCTAGGAGTTACGCTCAAACAACTATGATTTGATAAGTATTAACTCCTCTCGACCGCTTGATCCCTAAAAGGACAATCCTAAATCTGTCAATGATTACAGGCCTATCTCCTTGACAAATTACTTGATGAAATGTATCACTAAGATCCCATCCCAACAAGATTACAATCGTCATCCGTGACATCATTCATGCCAATCAATATGGCTTTATCGGAGGAAGAACAATTCAAGACCATGCGGCATGGGCCTTCCAATTTCTCGCGCACGTCATAGCTCCAAGAAAGAAGTGATTCTACTGAAATTAGATTTTGAGAAAGCTTTTGACAAGATAGAACACCAATTCATCCTTGAGGTGCTCAAACACAAAGGTTTCTCCACCAAATGGATAAACCGGGTTAACAACATTCTATCCACGTGGAGTTCATCGGTGATTCTTAATGGCATTCTGGAAAAAGCTTCAAATGCTCAAGGGGAGTAAGACAAGGTGATCCTCTATCACCATTGTTGTTTGTCCTAGGTGCTGACCTACTGCAAACTTTAATCAACAAAGCCTGGAGAGATGGCTTAATTAATCATCCACTCCGCAACAATTTTCAAGGGGACTTCCCCATACTTCAGTATGCAGATGACATTCTTTTAGTCTTACCCACAGACAGTACATCCCTATAGAATGTCAAAGATATCCTCAAGTGTTTCTCAGATTGTTCAGGTCTACATGTTAATTTTGGTAAATCAAATATGATCCCAATAAACATGGATACTAACAGAGCACAAGAGCTGGCTGCAGTTTTTGGATGCCAAGTTGGTAGTATGCCTTTCACATACTTAGGTCTTCCTCTGGGAACAACCAAACCTTCAGTAAGTGATTTTGCTCCTTTAATTACTAGAATGGAAAAAAGGTTAACATGCATAAGCAAACTCCTCTCCTACAATGGCAGGCTCATCCTGGTAAACTCAGTCTTCTCCTCCCTCCCAACTTTTTACATGTGCTCTTTAAAATTTCCTCCCCAAGTTATAAAACAGGTGGACCATTATAGAAAAAATTGTCTATGGAGTAAAGGAGAAGCTGACAGAAGGGGTAGGTGCTTGGTAGCCTGGGAAGAAGCTTGCAAATCCAAGGATGAAGGTGAAAGTTTCTAATGGCTAGAGGGGGGGTGAATAGCCTATTAAAAATTCTTGCAACAACACTAAGCACCCGGATTAGTAAATAAGATGGCGAAGCTAAATAAGCGATGCTGCAAGCTATCTAGGCAAGCCACAAGCAAGAGATAATATTTCTAATATCTCTAAGTTCACTCAATGGCTATGTCACTAGATTACTCCTAGGTGAACAAGCAATTCTAACTAGATTACCAACTAGGAGCTAACAAGCCTAAACAAGTGACGGTTGCTAAGCTTAATGGCCAGTACCAAATCCCCGGTGGGAGCTCAAGCAAACGATCATAAAAGAGGGTCCAACAAGCCACGAGCAATCCACTAGTGACGCCTTTCACGAACCTCCCGCGGGGTAAGGCTCAACCCCTCACAATACCACCGGTGTGGCCTCGAACAAGCTCCAATTGAGCTCAACACCGCCTCTTGCTCAAGCCGCTAGGAACCGGGCAAATTCCCAAGAAAACAAGAATCCGCGGCTTCTCCAAGGATGAAGTTCCTCTAGATGCAACCGATGATGCAATGCACTTCTATCACTCTCAATCTCACCAAGAATCCGAGTTAGTGATGTGGAGATGAGTGGAGGGGAGTCTCACAAGCTCAATAGCAAGTTGGAAGCTTCAAATGTGCAAGAGAGAGGGCATGAAACCGGGCAAACCCATATATGTAGCCTCCTCCAAAGAAAAGAGCCGTTGCCTTCAAAATGTGCTCTCAAGACTAATCGGGGCCAAGACCGACGGACTCACCCGGCCGAGTCGGTCGCTGGTCCGGCCATCGGTCGGTCGGCGTTTATGTGGTCTCGGGCCCATGGCCGACGGCTTTCCTTCATGCGTCCGGCCACGGCTTCCGGTCGACACCGGATCGTCCGGTCCAGCTTTCCAGTCGTCGGCGTCCGGTCGATTTCGCGCGCTGCGAGCTCTACGCGACTGGCGGCGGAGCCACCGGTCGGTCGGCGTCCGGCCGCGCGCAGGCGTCCGTCCGATCCCTAAACAAAGATGTTCTTCATCTTTTTTTCGTTGCTCTTGGCTTCAATCTTGCTTTCGCCTCTTGCCATAGGTCGCCAACACGTCCAAGATAATCACGTTATCATGCATGTTAGCTTTTCGATAAGTTAGGCAAGATCGAAATTAGTGCTCTCATTGTCCTAAATGCAATATGCAAGTCAATTGGACCTAGAAGCACTTCACCAAAGGATTGTCACGGCATTCCCTCTTGATAGTCGGCTATCTATCCTATAATGTGATCACACGCTCTATCGTGTCTTGATCACCAAAAGAAAAACCCTATCAAGATACATTTGCCTTGATCTACCGGGTTCCTCTCAAGCCGATCATCGAGCTTGACGATCCATCAAGTCCACCGACATTGTCCATGTTCATGATCATCATGATCCACGTCATCCACCTAATCCTATCTCAAGTCATCACTTAGAGCAAAGGATTAGTCCACAAGTGTGTCATCAATTTCCAAAACCAAACAAGAGATTTCAGAAGGAGGTCTTGGAATTATTGACATAGAGAGGCAAAATGATGCCCTACTCATGAAACATCTTGATAAATTCTACAACAAAGCCGATATTCCCCACAGGTAAGCGACTGGAACAAACTTTATTCAAGAGGAGAATATCCTCCCCATGCTAGGAATCCTAGTGGTTCTTTTTGGTGGAAAGATATCCTAAAACTCTTTGAGAAGTTCAAAGGCCTGGCAACTGCATCCCAAAAAAAGGGAGACTCGGCTCTCTTTTGGGTAGACATTTGGATAGACCAGCCCCTTCAACGAGAGATTTCCACAGCTTCTCTCCTTCACAAGAAAGCCAAAGTGCTGCATCAGATTCTTCCTAAATCAGACTTTTGAAAGAATCTTCAGTCCAACACTCTCCTCTATTGCCAGACAGCAACTAGTAGAATTGAATTCTATTATTGATAACATGAATCTTGATGAAGAGAGAAATGATTCCTGGACCTATGCATGGGGGAATAATATTTTCAGCAGCAAAAGAGCTTACAAGGCCATGTCTGAGAGTACTCAAACATCTCCTCTTTTCAAATGGATCTGGAAAGGAAGCAACCCTGGAAATCAAAAGTTTTTCTTCTGGTTATTGGTCAGAGATAGGTTAAACACAAGGACTCTGTTAAAGAGAAAGAATATGCACCTCCCAAGTTACAACTGTTGTCTCGCAATTTGAACATTGAAGAATCATATTTCCATCTTTTCTTTCAATGTCGATTCGGTAAGGATTCTTTGGGACTCTCTTAACATTCATTGGGACACTTCGGGACTCCTTTTGATATGTTCATGAAAGCCAAACGAGATTTCAATAACTATTTATTCAGAGAGATAGTTATTTGTGCTACCTGGTCAATGTGGAAAACTAGAAATAAAGTCATATTTGGCAATGGCAGGAATGATTTTCAGGAATGGAAAAGGATTTTCCTTCAAGAATTTGGCTTGGTTTGTATCAAAGCCAAAGCTCCAAAATCGACCGTTTAGAAGCTTGGAGAATTAACTACATGTAATTTTGCCTCTCTTTTTTTTTTGCCTTTTGGGCTTAATTGCCTTGTAATTTTCTGTCTATACTCATTCTTTTATTTAATTTAAAAAAAGAGGTCGGGGCCTCCCGACCAGGTTCGATCAAAAAAGGAAGAGTAACGGGGCGGGCTAACAAGTGTCGGACGCTAGGACGGAATATGCCGCGTTCGGCGGTTCGATCGAGACTCGCGAGGCAAGCGCCGGACGCCGGGTCGTCGGTGTCTAGCGGTCCACCCGGGGTGTCCGACGGGGACCCCACTGCGATCGGCTTCGGTCGCGTCCGACGCACGCCGGACGTTTGACCATGGGCGTCCGGCGGCGGGCCCGAGGCACCCGCGAGCCGCAAAGCACACTGGACCGCATCCGGTGCCATCTGTCGTCGATCGACGCTTTGCGTAGGAATTCGTGTCCCGAACCAATTAGATGCTTGATTAGTTTTGGGAATGGTTTGATGATTGGAAATGCATCCGAGGTGGTTCCTAAAGGGATAAGACCACCCCCTCTATATAATGAGAGGTTAATGACCGATTTGATCTCATCTACATCCAATCGATCAAAGATCAACTACGAACTCCTCAAATCATAATTCTTCTCTCAACCCCTCTAATATGCTGTTCGACGACATTCTCTGCGAATTTCGTCGGCGTTAGGTGGCCTTGCCAATCCTAGGGCAACCCTCACGTGCGTTCTCCCGACGAATCTTTCCGGAGGGCGTTCTGAGGTCGTTCCAGTCGAAACCGAGCTCTACATCGGCCTCTACGATCCCTTAATCGTTTTTGGTCGATCACGCTGCAGTTTTCGCTGCTTGTAGGTTGTGTGTAACCTCTTGGCCTTTTAGAACCCACTCATAGTGTGTTGGCGTGGAACCCTAGTTGAGGCTTGGAGGTGCACCCTTACACTCCGCAGTGACCGTGCCCGCCAGCAGGGAAAGCCAAGCTAGCGAGTTGGATTGGGCCGTTTTTCTGTTCCTATTATATATTAGGGAAAAGTCCAGATTCCCTCCCCCAACTATCACGAAAGTTCACTTTTCCTCCCTCAACTCCAAAACCGAACAAATCACCTCTCTCAACTTTTCAAACCATGCAAATTACCTCCCTCGGCGGTTTTGAGGGCGGTATTGATACAGTAACAGCGGTTTGTCTTTTATTTTTTAAAAATCCGGTTGAATCTATGAAAAATCATAGTAAATCATAGAAAAATCATAAAATAAAAAATCCAATTTTGTTGGACTCCACATGATTAGATCTACACAGTGAATATATAATATGATATACTTTAATCTAAAGTTTTTGCTACGAAAGTTTTATCTTTTTTTTTTTTTATTTATTTATTTGGCTGATTCTTTGAAAAATCACAGTAAACTACAGAAAAACCATATATTACCTCGGCCTCTCGTCCCCTGGGTTCGATTGGGCCGTCTCGCACCTGTTGGGCCGGAGACGGAGAGGCAGCGAGTGGGTCATAACAGCGAGCCCAAGCGCCTGCACGTGGGATCGTAAACGGACGGCGATCCTCTTTAGACTGCTCTGTTTCGTTGTGAAGCCAACCGCCGCAAACATGAGCCTCGCCGAGGCGCAGTCGTCGTCCCCGTCGTCGTCCAGCGGGAGCGACGACTTCGCGGCCCTCCTCGCCTCCGAGCTCGAGCTCGCCTCCGGCGCTGACTCCGCATTCCCCGTAGGCCCCTCCTCCGCTTTCCCCGCCACCGACAACGACGACGAGGGCGAGGGGTGAGGATGAGGATCCGGAGGAGCTAGAGGTTGAAGCCATAGAACGAAACGGGTGCGCGCCGCCTTCCTGCTCCTCCCTCCTCTTAACTCACCGCTAGACAGACGGCTCCATGGGTTTGGCGGCTTCGACCGCGCGATTGTAACCTTGATGAATTCCACGCGCATTTAGAGTTGGATGATCGGCCTTGTTGTTGCTGTTGGATCAGAGATGAGCAGATTTATTTGCCCCGATTCGAGCTTATTAGGGGTTTGTGCTTTATTATCGGATAAAACATATACTTCTGGGTTTTTGCTTGGCATGCCTCGTGGTTTATTGGACTTCTATGTGGGTCCTCACTGCTGCAGTTGTAGAACCAATAGATTTGATACCACGGCTCTAATCTTCAATCCTCTTATAGAATACCGTGAAGGCATCCATTCTCTCCTGTTATGCGATTTTGATGTCTGTCATGTTTTCATCTTCAGCTTATGGATACAGGCTGAAATCAGGACAAGAGCATGCCAGCATGTGCTGTAGCTTATCCTCTCTGTTGTGATAAATGATAAAATTTTCTTCTCAATATAATGAAGGGCAGCTCTCCAGCGTTTTCCAGAGAAAAAAGGAAATGATAAAATTTTTGCACTCTGTTGCTACAAGGCTTATTAAAGTTGTTAGATCACTGATTCACATGAAATGAAATTCAAATTTCTAATGCTAAAAACAAATGGGATATCAATAGAATTGCAAGTCAGTATTATGATGTCATAGAGGTATTGGTAGTATCGAAAAGTGCACATCTGTTAAAATGCTGCATCAGATGTTGTATTAAGTGCAGTGTCTTTCCATGCTGTGTAGTAAGAATTTTCAGTTATCATTGAAGATAAAATGATGGGGAGAGCACTCTAGTTTTCAGAGAAAACAAAAGGACAATGGATGAAGTTGTCTCAAGAAAGAACTAATCGTTACATATTTTGTAGATTCTGTACTATGAATCTGACTGCTGTCAACTAAATGCAAAATGCAGTACCAAAAAGGCTTAGAGTGGACGAACAATGCCAAGATCAAGGAACATCAGTTAGGCCTGACAAAAGTCCCACTGGTATGCCTCTTAGTCTCACTATGAAAATCTGTTAGTGACATTTTCCAACCTAAGGGTACATGATTATGCATTTATTCAAAATTCAATATTGTGTGCCCTTTCACATTGTTGTTCAGAGGTGTAGAATATAAAGTACTTTCTGGCATTTATATTTCTGAATTTAAGCACAACAAATTATCCACTTTCGTTGGATATTATATTTTCTTTTTAGAATATCCCTAAAATTTTGTGTAACTTCGTTTCAATTGGCCTGGGACTACTTCATCATATTCAAGCATTGAGTTTCCAATTGTTCATGTGTGATAGATTACATGTTAATATTGGGAAAATACATTTTTTTTCAGGTGCATATAAAAATGTTCAGGTCAAGGCATGTCCACATTCTGGATATATTCATGGACTTTGCTATGGATGTGGCAAGTCACAAGACGAGGAAGATGTTTCAGGAGTTCCTTTTGGTTACATCCACAAGGTACTCTCAAACCAAATAAAACAGATAATTTTAGGATTATTTAAGTATTTAACATAGATAAGGATGTGGTGTTCCTTTAGGGCATCTCACTCATATAACACACATAATTCCAAAATTGTGGGCACTGTATTGTCATCTAATTTTCATTTCCAGTTGCACTTGCACATTGCCTTGTCTCCAAGAAGTTTGACAAATTTAGGAGGATTAATAAAATTAAAATGCAGGGTTTGAGGCTAAGCACCTCAGAAATTGACAGACTACGTGGTGCTTATTTAAAGAATCTGTCGCGTGAAAGAAAATTAGTACTCATTTTGGACTTGGATCACACACTGATCCACTCGACCAAACTCCAAGATATTTCTTCTGCTGAAAAAGATTTGGGTATTCAGACTGCTGCTTCAATAGGTAACATTATATGGTTGTATTTTGAATTTTCAGGACTTGTAGTCATCTTTTGTTTAAGTTATATTTTATTATCATGAGCATAAGGTACCACCTCTGATTGCAGCTATTTAGAATGCTATTATGTTGCCATGATATATTTTATCAACTTTTGGTTTTTACTCAATTTTATTTGAACGTATTTGAGGTCCAGGAAAATGACATGAGTAACATTTTCTCTTATACGTCTACTACATCATAAAATTTATATTTGTTTAAAGAATTATGTTTGAAAATAGAGTAGTGGGTACTTGCCAATGTTGCCTTTTTTGCTAGACAATGGAAATAAAAAGATGGCATGTATGTTTGAATGTGGACTGGAATACATACAGTTTACTGAGCAAAGAGCAGAGCTGATATGTTTGTATAAGAAGCTAGCATTTCATGATAGAAAATAGAAGTTGAATGCAAACTACTCATAGTTGAATGCAAACTACTCATAGCATGTTTATGCTTCCATTCCTGCATAATGAGGTTTTAGTTACAGATTGAAATATTAAGAACCTTAGGGCCCCTCTAGTCCCCCTATCACTCGTTCTCAGACAAACATTTTTATGGCTCCAGTTAAGCATCAGTTGGTATTACCCATAAATGAACTTTACAAGTCTTTTCTAACTTAAATCCTATTATATTATATACAGAGTTATAATGATTAATAACTTATATGTAATTACAAATGATTATTTTCTCATAGTTGTCTATGTTTCATGTCCTTTTACCCTTATATGCAGAGTTATAATGATTAATAACTTTTATATAATTAGAAATGATTATTTTCTCATAGTTGTCTATGTTTCATGTCCTTTGGCCCTTGCTGAAACTGTTGTTGCTTATCCAGGAATGTATATAAGCTAGTGAACCTCTTATTTTCTAAATGCAGATGGTCCAAGCAGAAGCATCTTTGCAGTAGAATCAATGCAGATGCTCACAAAGTTGAGACCATTTGTCCGAGAATTTCTGAAAGAAGCAAGGAATATGTTTGAGATGTATATATACACCATGGGTGACGAAGCCTATGCAATTGAAATCGCGAAGCTTCTTGACCCTAGTAACATCTATTTTCCTTCAAAAGTGATTTCAAACTCAGATTGCACTCAGCGACACCAGAAAGGTCTTGATATGATTCTTGGAGCCGAAAGTGTTGCAGTGATTCTTGATGACACTGAGTCTGTAAGTGTTATTGTTAAATGAATGTTTTCAGAAGTATGTACGTTTTCTAGCCAATACGCAGCAAGCTGATTCGGAACAATTTTATTTTATGCAACCAAAAGTCACATTATTTGACATGAATTCATTGGCCAAGCTGAGGTCTTAATGTCTCATTATATAATACTTTGGTCACCTGTAAAGTAAGTGTTCCTGGTCAGTACAGTAAGTGCTCTATGTTTCCTCTTTGCTTCCAACATATAGATTTTAAAATAGAAACATATATCCTCAATTATCAAAGCATAATGATTGTCCTTAATGTGTAGAAGCTGGTAGGACTCTTATCTGTGCTTAGAGTAATCAAAATTTCTGTTTTTTTATTATCATCTGTCATTCATGGCTGACCAGCCTGAAAATGGAATTTTGTTTCAGGTATGGAAGAAGCATAAAGAGAACCTAATTCTGATGGAGGGATATCATTTCTTTGCTTCAAGCTGCAGCCAATTTGGTTTTGGTGTTAGGTCTTTGTCAGAGTCGATGCGAGATGAAAGGGAGAATGATGGTGCTTTGGCTACCGTTTTAGATGTCTTGAAGCGCATACACACGCTTTTCTTTTTAACATGGTTGGTTTCTTCAGTTCAAAGTTTTATCACTCTGTTTCTACAGTGTATTCCTGACAGTAGATTCAAATCTTGTAATTAAGAACAAAAGTTTTTCATTTCTAACCATTTGTCCTTGTACTTCTCTTATGTAGGCTGTTGAAACTGATCTTTCTTCTCGTGATGTAAGACAGGTAGGCTTTGCATATACCCTTCAGGCTGTTGAAACTTGAAACTGAACTACAGCTTGCTTAATACGTCTTCTACGTGACGTGGCTTACAGATTTCATTTGTAATTGCCTGTTTATTGAGTTTGTATGCCCCCCTATACAGGTGATCAAGGCGGTACGGAAGGAAATACTGCAAGGTTGCAAAATAGTATTCAGTCGGGTTTTCCCAAACAATACATACCCACAGAAGCAGAAGGTCTGGAAGATGGCCGAGAATCTGGGTGCCGTTTGCTCTACAGACGTGGATTCCAGTGTCACCCATGTTGTAACTGTGGATCTAGGAACAGAGAAGGCACGCTGGGGTGTTGGCAACAAGAAGTTCTTGGTCCACCCACGCTGGATTGAAGCAGCAAATTTCCGGTGGCATAGGCAACCGGAGGAAAATTTTCCTGTCACTGCCCTGAAAAAAAAAGAGCAGAGAGAAAGATAATGCTGTGGCTGGCAATGGCAAGAAGGAAACGAACAAGGATAAGGAGAGTGCTGCAGCTAGCCAGAAGGAAACGAGGAACGGTGAAGAGAATGTAAGCCGGTCAGGAGAAAGATGATGATGCCAAAGAAAACGCTGTGGCCATATCTACAACAGGCCATGCTGACTCGTAATCTATGTTGGGCTCCAAAGGTATCTGATACTAGGCGTGCAGGCCCAGGACGTTAGATCTGGTCCATTGCAAATTGTGCTGCTGACCCGAAGCTGATTGGGCCTCCGTCCATATAACTCACGCTACGATGAAACTATAGGAGTTTAAGCAAAAAATTTGATTGAGGGGTGGTCATGGCTTCAGCTTGTTGTACACCTGCTTCTGTAGGTACTGTCCCCTGATTGAACTACAGTGAACATTCGTGATCACTAGTGGAAACTACGGATCGATTCTTTAGTTGAAAATGGTCCACATGAATTAATTGTTGTGCACTCACTGGGAATAGAGTATAGGTGTAGGTCGATATGATGTTGCCATACATTGAGTAGGACCGTGACATGTTATCCGATGGAGTCGTAGGTCTTTTCGTTATCGTGATGATGATGATGAATTGATGATGACAAGAATGAATTCCTGCATTCCGTTTGTCGTCATAGGAGCAGGAAAGAATCTCTTCTGCTACCTTTCCCGTGATTTTCGTGTGATTGTGACGTCAAACCTGCATTATCCACAAGCTCTTTCCATGACCTCGCGTCTCATAATTAAAGGCTACGCCGCCCTCTTCGCAAGATAATTTTGCTTCCATTAGAGAGCAATGCCAGTTTTTCCTACCCATAGCGGCGATAGGACCTGGACACTTGTGTAGCAAAAACCTAGCAAGACGTACGGCGACACAGCTCTGGTCCGTCCCTGCCTGATTGACCGACGGCAGTCCACCAAAATCCGAGTCGTCGCCCTCCGCCGCGATGGCCTTTCGTCTTGGACAGGAAAGGTCAAAATGATTGCACATGGCCGGCGATGATGTGTTTGGATCTCCAGTCCTGTCCTAGTGCGTGCCACAGCCATCCGATTCCATCGGCATCCGGCAGCTGCTTCGTCGGGCCGACGCCCTGCCTGCCCTTGCGCCCTTGCGTTGCTCGCGGTCGTTGCCTCCGAGTCCCGGACGGACGCCCGCCTCTCCCGCCGGCCCAACACATGGGTGTGCATATGTCATGTGCCCGCCCGGGCCGGCCGGCACATGCGGCTGCCTCTGCCTGCGGCTGCGGAGCATCTTGGTTCTCGATCGGTGCCCGCCCGGGTTCGTCGCTGGGGCTCGCGTGGCTGCCGCGTAGCCTTGCCGTACGTCTTAGCTTCGGAGCGACCAAGGCGGCCGGGCGGCGAACCTAGTCGGGTCGGCTTGTGCAGGGGACTGGGGAGGGATCCTAGGCGGGTTTGAGCTCATGCACGTCACCCGGCTCTCCCTTTTTATTCTCTTCATTCGTTCCGAGCTGGCTGGGCTGGGGCTGGGCTGGGCTGCCAGGATCATAAGCAAACGGTGGGTGGTGGTCGGTGTGGCCTTGGATCCTTCGACCATGCATGCATTCTGCAACGGTGACGGATGGAGGTCGGAGATCACATTGCGGGCGCACCGGTCGCTGGTATTGGGTACTCCTACAAGCATTGTATTGGCGGCACATGCGAGATGGATCGAGTCTGGCCAGGGCAGGCAAACGGCGCTGTTGGGGGTCATCATCGATCAGTGACCTGTTTTCTTGTTTTCTAGACCGAATATCGTATCAAACCTGCGGTCGTATCGGCTACGTAGGCAGCTGGCTATAAGGTCTATGGAGTTAAACTATGGGCTATATATAATGGCACGCACTAGCAGGCAAAGAACAACGAGCAGGAACAACACAAAAACGACTTTTATCCTTTTTGAACGGCGCATGCCGACGCCCCCCCCCCCTGCGTTTGTAGAGCACGTCGGTCACGGTCACCAAGTAGTCCGTGCGCCGCCCCGCCCAAAAGAAGAACGGTAATGCTGTGGATTAGACGTCCTATGCTTCCGCGTTCCATAGGACGCGAAAAAGATGCGACGCGTCGTGTGCGTAGGTGTCGGGCATCAAGCACCTATAGTACGTCCCACGGGAGGGGAGGGGACTGAGGGCAGCTACTACGCAGGCAACAAGCACTTGTGGCCTCACAAAAAAAATACTACTCCACGTAGGAGAGCTTCTTGTCGAAGCAAAATTTTCTACAATCGGCGATGCATCGTCATTGATGCCCCAATGGCCCCCACCACTACCCCTGGCCCCCTATCTTTTCAGCTCTCACACGTCTTTGTCGCTCTTCAGCCAGTAATAACCGCATTTGCCGCCACAACGCGCCGCCCTACGACTCGCCCTAGCTTTTCGTTAGATGAAGCGGTGGTCTCTCCCGCAGTATCTATGCCACCATGAGGCTATAGTTTGATGTCGGATGGAACTTTGGTGCCGGCGTGGCCGGGGGGCAGCACGACAGCATGGAGCGATGGAGAAGGCCTGATACGTCCGTCCTTCGGCCACCCAATCGAGACCGAGACGAACGTACGGCGCCCGTGGTCCGCGATCCGACGAACTCGATCATCCCCTAGCGCACGTCCAAGTTTCCGTCGCGCGCGCGGTCGCGACTGCATGCGGCTGTAGCTGCGAGAGAGTGCCGTGCGCCACCAGCGCCCGGACCTCGCCAACTCAACGGGCAAAACCGACAGCACCACGGCAGTCACGCTTGTTTCAGAGCGCACCCCCGGCTGCGCTGCGACCACCACCCGTTTGATCGAGCATTCGGCCACACCGCCACGCGGAAGCTTGGGTGGTCCTCACGCGCGTAGCACGCGCACGGCAGCTCCACCAGCCGCCGAACGTGCTCTGCTCGCGGAGTCGCGGATTAGAGCCACCGCCTGGCCTTTGTCACCTTGTGTGACTGTCCTTTGTTTTGTTTTGTTTGTTTGCTGGTTCCGGCAGCCAGGCATGGGCGCCGTGTCGGTAGAGCAACAGATGTGCCCGCCGTTTGTTCTTGCAGTCGCACTCGCACCTCCCTTGCATGCCAACAAACATTTATCGAAAGTTTAATTCCACCAGGGTACCAAAACCAAGAGATGCCGCTACGTACGGCACTACGGAGTAGGTTATATAACTACATGTCCCATGCATTTGAATATTTGATACTCGTAGTGTTGATCGAGCAAGACGAGAAAGATGCACGACAGGAGTACTTGCACAATAGTACCAGCAAAAATAGCGCACTCATACAGAAAGTAGTACATACTCCGTATTCAATACTCGGAGTAGAATATACGCATACTCAAACTCCCATACACGGTATACACACACAGTAAGGTACACGGTTTTCAATGCCGGCTTGTTCTACTGATGAATACTAAACCGGTTGATTTTGGTTCTTTCAATAGTGTTCTAGTATTATGAGGAAAACAAGTTCTAGTACTGTTGACTACGAAGCGCGGATACGTCAGGAGGGGTCCGTATCCGTATCTGACACGTCTTGGATATGGATACGTCTTGGATACGGCTCGGATATGTATCCGGGCATCGAAATATTGGAAATATTGGATACGTATTGAACAAATTAGATCGCCTCGAAGGCCCAACGTCGCAGGCGTGAACGTGAACCAAATTAGTTCCTCCCCATACGGCCTCTGAAGGCCCAACGTCGGCCAAGCGTGAACGCTAATAGTAGCAGTAATAAAGCCAGTTATCAAACACTTCCTTAGTTGGCTACAAAATTTCTTTTTTATTATTATTTATTTTTCTTCTCTTTCCTATTCTTCCTCCCATCCATATCTATTGGGATCACTAATGCCTATGCATCCGCCTCAACTTGGTGTTAGAACAAAGCCGCGCCTCTCTTCTCTCTCTTCCTTTCCACTCCAGGCAAAATTGTCGACCAAGACGCTAAGGCCGTGTGGCAAGACACGGTACAAGAGTTTTGTTTATTATATATATTTTTCTCTGGTCTTTTTTTCTTGTCTAATATTTTCTTAATACGAGTAGATGGACCCACGTGATGATTATTGAGTTATTAATACATGAAATTACTGGTTTTATAAATATACTAGACGAATCTGCGTGTCACTAGTTTTTTACAAAATGCGTATCCGCATATCCGATACGTATCGTATCCGATACTCGTATCCGTATCTGGGCAACGTAGACTGTTGATAAGACGACTGAAAGTACAAGTAGAAGAACAGAGCCGAGGGACTCTCTTCAATCTTTATCCTGCTGTAATAAACTTACCAATTTATTTTTGTCGTTCATATTTATAAATTCCCTCTTTCTTACAGCATCTCTGTATATTTTCAATACACATTTAGTTCAATCAGAGAGAAACCACTTTTGTTTCACTCTGAATCAGAGGAATAACTCACGACACGAGGCGGGAGAATTGCCATCCCTAGAGAAGAACCACGGTGGCCAGGGCCATGCCATGCCCATCGGCCGGCAAAGTTCTCCTCCTTCCCAGTTTCCAAACCACGGCAACTTCGATCGATCGAGAACGAGTCAGCAGCAGCTGCACTACCAAGGATTTGTGCCCTCTACTCTACGGTCTCGGCCAATTAATCAATTTACTACCACTAATATTTAAGCTTCCTTCGCCATGCACCGTCAAAGCCTAGAACCGATTTGTTTTAGTTTAGTGAGGCAGCAGGGCTTGCTAACGATGCGGCGGGTAAAAAAGACAAACAAAGCACGCCTAATTAATGTTTCAAAGGCTACAAAGTGTCTTTCTCTAAAGACGCGGCAGATTAGCTAGGGTTGAGCTCCGATCGAGCAACGCGCCGCATGCACACAACACGCCGGCCATCGGGTCATTCATGAACTAGGACAGGCTGAGCACGAGGCCAGAGCCCCGAGAGGTTAGTAGCATGCCGTCATGGCGTACAGTACGTGGGTTGATTAGTACAGTGTTACTATACAGTAAACAAGCACTGTTACGAGGCGATCGAGAGCCAGACAGGCAGCGGCCGGCTCCCTATCGATGTCACTGTTGCAGAACAGATCCAGGGCGAAACAAGAGGTGGTGTGTTTTGTGTTTTTAACGCAAGTTGCACTGATGCATGAGATCTGAGGACAGAGGTTTGCCAGGTTTCAGCTGGTTCTCCGTGAACGTTCATTCATCAGCTTGAAGAACTTTTTTATTAGCCATGTGTGATGTGTATGTTCTGACAGCAAAGAGACAAAGAACAGACATCGCGTATCATCGGTTACATATTAGTGGAGCGAGTACTCCCTTAGGCCCCCCAACGCACTAGCTGGCGTGCTGCCTTAGTGTCCATGTCGGCCCGCAGACAGGTATTAAAAGCAAGCAGACAAATGGGCCGCGTTGCGGTGGGAGTGGTAAAATCATCGTACCACATCGGTTTTTATTAGTGGAGTACGAGTCACTATCTCCTTTTAGTTTATAGAAAATTTGGTAGTGGTTTGGATCACTTTTTGGCCGGGGCTAACACTTTTGCATGGATTTGGGTGGAGCACAAGTTTTGCACCATGGACTTTCCATGGACAGGGACACTTTACAGTATATATTTGGCACGTACGTAGCCGTAGGAGTATAGGTTAGTCAAACATAATCAAGCAGCGTTATCCACGAGCTTATCCTGAAAGACAAAAAAGGAAATTAAAGTGCGTCTTTTTATCTCCTCCTAGTACGATGGATCGAGTAAAAACCGGTGCTGCGACGCAACTTTGGCGAAAGAAACCTCATTTCAAGAAGAGAACGCAAACGTACAGTATGGCCGACGTAGGAGTAGCAAGCAGAGCAAAGCAACGCAAAAGCAGCTGCGCTTTACGAAGCTGGCATGCACACACTATGGGTGTTTTTTTTTTCCTGGTTCACTGCACTGGTTCACTGGTTGTCTACACTGCACTGCACCCACCCACTTCAGTTGGCTGGTTTCACCAATGAAAAGGTGGCCAACAGGACAAGTCAGCACAGTCAGCAACACATGCAGTGGTACAGTTCCTGCCTTCCTGCATTGGAGCTGCCAAAAGTGAATCGACGGAGCAGCAGCCTTCTCCTTTCTCCCTTGAACGAACAAAGCCCCATGCCATGCCGTATCACCAATCGCCATACATGCATGGTCCTGTCGACACACATTGTAGCAGCCTGTTGGTTGAGATCCCTGTCGACGCCGGCCGGCGACTTCAATTTGCCCCGTGGGGGCAAACTTGTGGTAGTAGATCTCGATCGGCAAGTCTAGAGGTTGCTTCCACTCCAGCGATAGATGGTCCATTGTTGAATGCCGAGCGGTCGTTCTCAATACAATACTCCACTGTAGGGTAGCAGCTGTTCCTCCATAAACAATTGCAACGTCAACAACTATAGCATTAATACCTACTGTTGGGGCCTGGGCATGGCATAGGCATTGGCATTCTCCTGCTCCTACCGACGGACGCTACGCTACTACTGGCATTGGCATGGCAGCAGCATGTGGCATCTCTAGCTCCTCGCCTCGGCAGCCGCGAGCGCGCCGCAGGCACAGCACAGGCAGGCAAGGCAAGGAATCTATCAATTCTCACCGCGCGCGGCGACCTTGTTTGCCAGTAAACCCACCATACTTTAATCGCCATTAACAGACGTCCAACCACAGCCACATGGCTCTCAGCGGGCACGGCGATGTGCTAGCTGCTGACCGGCCGTCCAGCTAATCTACGTACAGCAGCGGATCAAACTAGCTCTGCACTCTGCAGATTGCACATGACATACCTACTGCCGTGTGTCCTTGATGTCGTGGATCACATCTCAGCACCAGTACGAAACGAAATGGATGCGATGCAATCATGAGAGGGTGGCAACGCACTGGTACTCGTATGTGACAAACAAGCTATGGCACGTCGGTTGTTGAATGAACCACACCTAGAGATTCCACCTACCTACACGACACTTTGCCTCTCTGTTTAAACACTCACTCAGTCAGTCAACGTCTCTCATGATCTTGTACCTACAGGCTCTAAGATTAGTAGTACGTTAAGTGTCACGAGCTTGACCGGGAAAAATATATATGTGTATGTTTCTCAAAGGACATGCATGTAACCATGTGAATGTTGCAACATCTATATGCCTATGCGAGCCAGATCTAGCGAAGCCCAGTTATTTGCAACCACTTTTAACTCCTTGTGGGTGTTGCCATGCAGATGCTTTTGTGGAGGAATCATCACAAGCGGCCACATCCAGAATATGAATCTCTTTCCGATTCGTATCGTATGGGAGATTTCTCAGCTGTTTCCCCCTTTGAAAAATGGTACCCGATTTTCATAAAATCCATGTGCTCATGACAAAGTTTAGAAATAGTAATAGTCAAGCTCATGACAAAGTAAATTTCGAGGTTAGTTTTGAGTTCCAAGAAAGAAATCCAAGAAAAAATGGCCATATAATTTATTGAACTTACTAGTACTATGTTTTTGGGTAAACACGTAGTATTTCTCTCATTTTATATGAGACACAATTTACCAAAACCGAAGTCATCAATCAATCAAATAAACAGAAGATCGTCCTTTCTTTTTCATCGGTGACAGTAAGAATAAACAAGCTTGGCAAATGACAAGCAAACAAAACAAAACAAATACATTGAGCGGCGGGGAGCAGACAAGACGAACTTTTTGAAGCAATCATACAAGTACACAGATCGATTGAAAAGCCAAACTATATTAGCATTAGCTTAGTATTAAACTCTAGTCTTGGAACAAAATCAAAACAAAAATTGATACCAACTAGCTCAGACGTACTGCCACATCAGAGTCCAAATCAATCCTCAGCTTAATGAACTAAGGAGCTTCTGATAATAACCCTTCTCTAGGAAATGAAATTTGCATCAACACCCTCCATCATCAGGTTTGGGATCTACTATATACTCGATTTGATTTCAAAACATTTAGGATGAGATATGGTACTCACTGCCACTGATTTTCAGGTTCTTGCAGGCATTTAGGAGACAAAATTCCATCAACTTGGAAAATGCAGGCATTTCATAGCAAACGTTTTCATGCATGTAGATCTTTCAAAACTGAATGTTTGCATTGAAATCATCAAAAATTAAGGCTATTCTTTCTGAATTTTTTCTTCAGTGGTGTAGCCGTGTATGTAGGGTAGATAGATGCAATTAGTGGTAAAAATTGGAGGGCGCCAATGCAAATTCCAAACCTAGGAAAAGGAGAGATTGAAAGGCTCCGATTATCAATTTAACCCTTCGAACTACCCTTATTTACGACCATGATCATAGAGTCTTACCAAAAGGAGACGAATGAAATTAAAATTACTAATAACAACAGATAAGTACTGCTACCGATTAAACAGCCTGCTTACTTAGTTTTAGCTCCCCGCCGCTTGAATCCTAGCGCGCTCAGAACGCGCAGATCTCATCGGCGACCGCCGCCGCCTTGCGCGGGCACACAGACACGGCGCCGCCCATCGTGTTCTTGCAGTGCGCGATGGCGCCCTCGATAGCGCTCTGGAGCTCCTCCATGGACGATGCCGTGGACAGCGACACGGGCCCGACGCCAATGCCGCTCGCAACGGCCGCAGCCGCTGCCGCTGGCACGTCGGGGAAGCCGACGCCGCCGGCCCCGCCGAAGGTGAGCAGACCCGAGTGGCTCGGCGACGACCGCATCGATGAAGGGCAGCTCGCAGCGGCACGCTTCTGGCGCGGGAACCGGAGGTTCCCGGAGAAGGAGTTGGAGTGCGCGTACTTGCCGCCAACAACCTCTGCCTCCACCGCTGCCGCAGCCGCGACGGCGTGGTCGTCGTCGCCTCTCTTCTTGCGGATGGAGAAGGTGAACGGCTTCTTGAACCCCTGCTGCGGCTGGTTGGCGCCGGCGCCGACGCCGACGCCGCCGCTGACGTTGACGTTGTTCTGGTTCTTGGGGATCTGCTGGGAGAGCTTTTCGTAGAGCGGTTTCACCTTCTTGGCGTACTTCTTGATCACCTCCTTGGCGAGCGACTTGGACGGCTGCTTCTTGGCGGCGGCCGGAGCGCCGCCACGGTGGAAGACGGAGGAGAAGCGGGTGGCGAAGGACGAGAGGTACTGCTTCCCGGTGCGCTTGGCGGGTGGCAGCCCCGCGAAGGAGGCGGCGGCCGACAGCGGGTGCGGGTGCAGGTGGCGGTCGTCCTCGGTGGCGGAGCTGGGGCGAGACGACGAGGCCGCGGAGTCCGGGAGCAGCAGCGCGGCGCAGTCGGCGGAGAAGGACGACGACGTGCTGCCGTTGGAGTCGCGGGAGGAGTTGGACGTGGAGGTGGAGTCGGACGCGGAGGCGGAGGACGTGGACGCCGACGACAGCAGAAGCGTGCGCACCATGGAGATGCGCGGCGACAGCTGCAGCGGCAGGAGCTGGCCCTTGTAGAAGAGCTCGTCCGCCGGGCACAGCTGCTCCGCAGACCGCTGCTTGGACGCCGGCGACAGCGTGACCGTGAACTCGAACTCCGACGACGATGCCGAGGACGACGACGCCGGCGACAGGAACGACCTCACGCCGCCGGCGCCGGACGCGATCTTGTTGCCTCTCGTCCTGCCCATGGTGGCTTTGCTTTGCGGCCGCGCTACAGACTCATAGCGTCGGGGAGTGATGGAGAGGCGCGGTGGGGGCGGCCAGCATAGCGAGCGAGAAGGAGCCGAGGAGACCGGAGGAAAGGTAAAAAACTTTTCGGGGTGACGAACCTGACGTCATTATGAGGGGGCAGCTGGCCAGCGGGGTCGTAGTCGAGGAGATGCCCCGGCGGGACGGCGGGGCCATGAAGGGCGCGATCGCATGTGAGGGCAGTCTCCGCGGCCGTCGGATCACTTCGGGATCAGGATCGGATGGCTTGGCGCTGAATATTCCAAAATTAGTTTTCTTTCTTGGTCAATCAACACTCAACAGGCAGTTAACTGACTGATGACCGGATCTCACTGTGGACGTGGACAGGAATTTCTGAGGTTTTCTCCATTTCTCCATGGAACAATGCAGCTAACTTTCTTTGTAACATTACCATGAAAACTGTATATTGAGATTGACCTTAGGTCCATCAACTCTCAAATTATATTTTTAGATCTATTAACTCCCGGTTGTGTGCGTCACTTAGGTTTATGAACTCTCTAAACTGTATTTTTGGTCCATTAAATTTTGAGTAAAATGTATCGGAGGTAGAAGGTGCCATCTTCAACTGTGTCGGACTGCGTTTTGGGTCCAGAACTGTGCAAGGGCAATGGGAAGCCAACAAGACCAAGTCTTCACTCCATTCAATTATAAGTCGTTTGGCCTTTTTAAATTTTAAGTTTGATTATTGATCTTATTCAAAAAATTTGTAGAAATATTATCAAATTTAAGTCATTCTTTAAGAACTTATATTAACAAAGAAAGCCACGACAAAAAAAGTAATATTTTGCACAATTTTTGATTAAGGCAGTGGCCAAACTTTGTTGTCAAAACTCAAACGACTTAGTATAATTTGGGATGGAGTACTACGTGGAGGGGTCACCGTCCATGTTGGATGTCTCCTTGACTGTCGCCGTGTGGCCGTCAGCCCGTGACACCGCTTCCGATCCTCCATCAGACCTTCACGCACGAAACAATGGACTGGACGGACCGTGGTCATGGACTCATGGTTGTCGCCGTTTTTTTTTTTCTTCCTTTTCCCACTTTTTTGTCGTAAGACTTCTTGTATTATCACACTCTCTCAGTTCTTGAAAGTATACTAAGTGAAATTATTTTAAATTCAACTAAATTTATACTAAAGACATTAATATTTATGATGATACAATAAATAAATAGTATTAGATTTGCAGAAAGATATTTTTTAAATTACAACTATTTTTTTATTATAAATATTGATACTTTTTTAATAATGTTAGTCCTATTTTAAAATATTTAAATGAGATTTGAAGATGGAGCTAGAATTTACTTTGGAGGCCGCATACATCCCAAATTATTCAGGATGTTTCTGTGACGAATTTAATTAAGCATGTTTTGTAGCAAAACGGCACATTTGTAGCTAGCGACTGTGACGCATTTGTGTGGGCATAGATCTACTATAGTCCTTGAATCTAAGCAACACAAAAAAAAAAAAAACTAAGCTAACAATTAGCTCTAATTCTAATTAATAACCAACTAAGAGCATATGCAATAGTTTCCAAGTGGCTAAAAAGGTTGGGAGATCATATGTTGGGTTCCTCCAACTATTTGTAGAAGGGCGGTGTTCACATTTTTCTGAATTTATTCAGGATTTAATGGCGCTATGCCTTTAGTGGTATGACGTCCATGTCGATAGTAAAGCGCGGCTGTGGTGACTTCATGAATCTCAAAATTTATCGACTCTTCTTCGATGTGCTTATAAGAGTAGGGTTTACGTACGTGTGTCCGGGGGTGGGTGTGCATGCACTGTGGGTGTCGGCGTTATGCGTGAAAATAAAAAAAAAGATAGAAATCAATTTTGCAACAGAAATACCAACTATTTTTCAAATTGTCCAAACCACTTTGATACTTTCTCTCTCTTATACAATTACAATGGAAATCTGTCCTTGCTCCTTTTTCCCACCTCCTTTCACCTCAATATTGCCAGATTAATACACGTTTGTATATTTCCACCACGATTGAAATGATTTTTTATAAGTGCGGAAATATTGAGATTTGATATAATGAGTTGTTGAAGGGCATTTTTTTCAACCTTGCCAAAATATCAAGATTGGAGTAGGGCTTTGGAAACTCTCAGCGATCTTTGTAAAAATTGGTTCTAGTCCATCCAAAACAAAACCTTAGAGATCATATAGGATAGCAATTGCTTAAGGCCCTATTGAAACCATGGGGAATGAAAGGGATTAACCTCCCTACAAGTTTTTTTTTTTTTTTTTTTTTTGAATGGGTCACCACCTCCCTACAAGTTTAAATTCTCCTCAATCCTCTAACCCCCTCAACATATCTTTATGGTTTAGGAGGAAACAAACACAACCTAAAAAGAAGTAAATTAACCTTCTCAAAATGATCTTGGACTACAATATACACGTATGCTACTCCATCTGCTTATAATACTTTGTAGAGGGCAAATGAAAATTTCCTTTGCATCATTTCGATAAAATAGACCCTGAAAAACTGCAGACAGAGACTACGAAGGAATTGAAAATTTAAAATGTATATGTACCAAATGTAGAAATAACATTATTGCATGGTTGCACTTTTGATTTCATCTTATATACGGCAATTTAAGACTTGCATATATGATTGGTAAACTCAAGTTCTCTATTTTTCCGTCTCTTGTTATATAAAGGTACCTTGGTTTGGACATATTTATGACGTTGGAAGGTCATAATCAAGCTCGTGGTGCACTGCAAATTATTAAAATATTATGGCCAATTCCTTCCGAGGTCCAGGTGCCAATAAAAAGTATAATCAAAGAGCAATGATTTCATTCTGCATAAATGATTGGCAAGATCATTCATGCAGCGTTTAGTAACTCTCAAGTGTCCTAACATTATGGTGCTAGATTTAATTTTTGTGCTCAATCCACACCAATATATAAGTGGATGGATGTCAAACCAAATACATCCAAAATAAAAGTTTGACTAAGTAATTTGTGAATTATGCGATCCAATTTCATATGCATAATGCAATAGCAATACAATGTTGTGTATAAAGTGTCAGTGGTTCCACGGTAGGTCCTAGGATGCCTTCGCTAGCCACGTGGCTGTGTGGTCCAGGCGCGCAGGCGCGCATCAACAGCTCTGCATGCAGTGCACGTTACGTTAGCACATGGATGCCGATAGTACGTACCGCCGTG